>CM043365.1:2233395-2235895 GCA_023718395.1 Leucaspius delineatus | reverse complement strand
ACTAGCCGAGGAAAGGCTGTTCTCGGCGGGGTACATGAGCACCGAGCGTCCAACTGCCTGGTTCTCACAACTCCGAAAACGTCAGATCAAATTTTCAAATAGGCGCTATCTTTATAAATAAACCAAAGATTTGATCTTTAAACAACTACATTCTTGCCTGAAATACTCTTAAAACTACATTTCGTGACACAATTATAGCAGTATTTTTAAATTACGCGGGGTTTCTCCTCTGCTATTGACGCTTGCTGGTTGGTGTGAGATGCATTCTGGGATACCTGGCTGTGTCGAGTTCGCACAAGTCACCTCTCGATGCATCCTCGGTAAAAGAGGCGGGTCAAGAACACATCCGGGGATTCGAACTGGACTTGGCTAGATGTGAACTTTGAATTGGAACAGTACTAGGGCAGCAACTGATGACGTTTCACAAGTCCACAAGAACACAAGTACAGACAAGAACGCATATTGAGAAACGGCTAGTGTAAAAGCGCGGAAGACAAAGCTTGAATGTCCAGGTGTGTCCCTCTTTGGCTGATGTACTTTCAAGATGGAGGCGCAACATGGCTGCCGCCACTCGAGTTCGACTCGCTCGTGTGTATTCTAAATGGCAGATTCTACGCTTACGAGAACACTTGATTAGTTGGTGGAAGTAAATGCACATTAATGATCACATATCATTTTTAAAGAACAAAGTGTTTTTTGTAACGAATCAACTTAAAAAATTACACAGTCTAGCTTTAAGCACAGCAGAAGCACAGATGTCACTATTTCCAGAGAACGTCTTCTGTTTCTACAACCTGTGAGTGTGTGTGTCTGTGTGTGTGTGTGTGTGTGTGTGTGTGTGTGTGTGTGTGTGTGTGAGTTTGTGTGTGTGTGTGTGTGTGTGTGTGTGTGTGTGTGTGTGTGTGTGAGTTTGTGTGTGTGTGTGTGTGTGTGTGTGTGTGAGTTTGTGTGTGAGTTTGTGTGTGTGTGTGTGTGTGTGTGTGTGTGTCTGTGTGTGTGTGTGTGTGTGTGTGTGTGTGTGTGTGTGTGAGTTTGTGTGTGTGTGTGTGTGTGTGTGTGTGTGTGTGTGTGTGTGTGTGTGTGTGTGTGTGTGTGTGTGTGTGTGTGTGTGTGTGAGTTTGTGTGTGAGTTTGTGTGTGTGTGTGTGTGTGTGTGTGGACACTTAAGGTCCATTCAAGGTTCAGGTCTCTGTCAGTTTCCCAGCTTATAAAATGTAATAAATGTTTTTCTTATGTTCCCATTAAGTTATGAAAACATTATATCTGAATATTCTCTAAATGTGAAGGGAACATTTTTCTTCAGTGATTATGGGCCGTTAAAGTTTTTCTGATCATAACTGTTCTTCAGCATGACTCTCAGGAGAGGTTAGGTTTTTTATCTTAGGCCAACGCCTTCCCCCGGATCGCTCTCCTGGCTTCCCAGTTTAAATTAGGAAGGACGCAGAAATGCACTGGCCACCGCATGTTTTTGTTGAGACTGAGTCACCTACGTCAATAACAGATTCCATCCTTTTCTTTATTAAGGAGTACAAAATCTTTGATTAGATTTGCTCCCAACCAGCGAACCAAGCCATACCCCAAAGAGTCCTAGCCCAGTAAACCTGGCCAGGCATTGTACTCCCAAGAATCCCTTAAATTTTATCCTTAATAAGTTTCTGATTTCAGAATCCAGCCACTGGCTGTATCCAGCCCACTCAGATCCCATCTTGTGAGCCGGAATTCTGACCGAGCTCCCCCCCCCCCCCCCCAAAAAAAATACAATTTTTTTTTTGTAAAAAACCTAATTTTTAATTTTAATACGTTTCCAATTTCAGAATCCAGCCACTAGCTGTACCTGGCCCACTCAGATCCCATCTTGTGAACCAGAATTCTGACCGAGCTTCACCCCCCAAAAAAACTTTTTTATAAATATATATATTTTTTTAACAATATTCATAACCCCATATTAACTTCTCTTTATTCAAAAGTACAAAGTCCTTGATTAGACTTATTCCTAGCCAGCAAACCCAGCCACATCCCACTGAATCATGGCTCGATAATCCTGGCCCAGCATTGTACTCTCAAAAAGTTAGGGTTAGGGTTAGGGTTAGGATCAGGATTCTGCTCGTCTGACATCAAAGCTCATAATCACAACTTTACTGAAAGAGTCACAATATTTGTTTTAATCAGGATTAACTCAATAACTGATATTTATTCTCTGCTCATTTAAATGAGACCTGAGAAAGTTATAACTGATTTAATGTCATTATGATTAATTATCTTTCACATGCAATCGGAATTATCGTAAAAACGAGTTTCCTAGTAGGAAATTCCTAAACACCAGGGCCCGTATGTATAAACCTTCTCAGAAATGCTCTTAAGAATAGTCTTAAGCTTTGACTTGTGTCAAATAATTATTGGTAAAAGTAGGACTTCTCTAAGAGTTGGAGACGTTTATAAAGAAGCAAAAAGCAACTTTCAGCAAAGGCTAAGACTGACACTTCAGTGCTGTGAACTAAGAC
>CM043365.1:2223395-2225895 GCA_023718395.1 Leucaspius delineatus | reverse complement strand
GGTGAGTAGTTAATGGTGAATCAGGTGAGTAGTTAATGGTGAATCAGGTGAGTAGTTAATGGTGAATCAGGTGAGTAGTTAATGGTGAATCAGGTGAGTAGTTAATGGTGAATTAGGTGAGTAGTTAATGGTGAATTAGGTGAGTAGTTAATGGTGAATTAGGTGAGTAGTTAATGGTGAATCAGGTGAGTAGTTAATGGTGAATCAGGTGAGTAGTTAATGGTGAATCAGGTTAGTAGTTAATGGTGAATTAGGTGAGTAGTTAATGGTGAATTAGGTGAGTAGTTAATGGTGAATCAGGTGAGTAGTTAATGGTGAATCAGGTTAGTAGTTAATGGTGAATTAGGTGAGTAGTTAATGGTGAATTAGGTGAGTAGTTAATGGTGAATTAGGTGAGTAGTTAATGGTGAATTAGGTGAGTAGTTAATGGTGAATCAGGTGAGTAGTTAATGGTGAATCAGGTGAGTAGTTAATGGTGAATTAGGTGAGTAGTTAATGGTGAATTAGGTGAGTAGTTAATGGTGAATTAGGTGAGTAGTTAATGGTGAATTAGGTGAGTAGTTAATGGTGAATTCAGTGGCGTTGTGAGAAGGATTACAATGAAATCACAGTATCTGAGAATATGATCTGAAGCTGGGGCCGCAGTCGGCTTCATCAGCGCTCGTTCTGTGGCGTGGGTTGGGTGTGTCCCTACCCTTAGAGAAAATATGCGGTATAATATTGATATAAAATATCAATTATGCCAGTCTATACCTTCTGATTATGTAACCCATGATTTGCATTTCTCTCTATCTATGCGCGTTCACTAGGAGATGGCGATCGTCAACTTAATCTTTGCAGCAGACGCTGACAGAAAAGTTGTATTAATAAAAATCAATGGACGCGTGTCACCGGATTTACAAATGCACTTCTTGCTTGTTGCACGCACACATTCAAAATAATGAGATTATGAGATATTAATAATAATAAATCTTTAATAATATTTAATTGAATGGTGTGTAGGGCTGCAGCTATCGATTCTTTTGTAATCGATTAATCTAGCACTTAATCGATCGATTAATCGGATTTTTGTATTTTTAAACAACCAAAACAAATAATGCATAACGAAAATGATGTGGCTGTAAAATGATCAAGCATTTGGCTTTTATTTCTCAAAAAACAAAAAAAACAAAAACAGGTATTTATTCCAACTCCAACATTTGGCTCCAAAACTAAACTTATTTATTGCATTTTTTACCCATTTAGTGTTTGTAAGTGCCAGTGCCAACAATTATATAACAATACAGTTAAGTCAACTTACTGTAAAACATGTATAACATGTAAAACTATGAAAACTTAAATAGTAAAGGCCATTTGGCCTTAGTTTTGTCTTCTTAATACAACATTACAAAAAAAGGATTGCACCTTCTGCAAATTACCCACCGGAGAACAAAAATAAATGAATATAAAATATCAAGCCAAACAGGTACACAATGTATACAATTTATATAAAAATTTTTTAAATAAAACAATTATAAATAAGAATCAGACTTTATCAGCTGTAATCTCAAAACAAACATCAAAATGTACTTTTATAAACTTTTATAAACCCAGCCAATATAATCACAATGAACACATCCAAAATAAAATCTGTAACATTTATATAACAACAAGTACAAAGCGTCTAATTTGTAAACAAAATGATTTACGCACTAAATCCAATTGCTGTGAGGTTCGGCATGTGACGTCTGTTTTTAGAGTTTAAAAATATGCAAATGGAAAAAGTTTATGCTGGATTTAATGCGTAAATCATTTTGTTTACAAATTAGACGCTTTGCAGTTGTTATATAAATGTTAAAGATTTTATTTTGGATGTGTTCATTGTGATTATATTGGCTGGGTTTATAAAAGTTTATAAAACTGAAAGGATATCTTTGCTTGGTGCATTTGGAAACAAAGCTTGTCTATTTCTAAATGTAAGCGTGTGCATCGCTGATGATTATACTGTCCGTGTGTGTGATTAAACACACTCGCAACAGACACACCCCAGAGCGGAGGCGTCACAGCGTTGCCGGCGACACTGAGCGGAGCTCTGCCGCTGTAGTGGACACGCACCGTTACTCTCCGCCATCGCGACAACTAAATTCAAAACGTATCGCGCGCTACGGTGTGCTTCCTGAACACTGAACAGCGGTCCGTGCGAAACAATCAGATCCCTGCGCGTATAGTGCACGTCACAGGAATTTAACGAGGCTTCGAGGCAGAGTTTGCCTCTGGGAATTTTTGTAATCGAGTAACTCAATGAATCGTTTCAGCCCTAATGTTGTGCTTGTTTAATTTAATAAAATTAATCCTTTAATTGTGATAATTAAAATAATTAGATATTATATATTAAGTGTCCCATTTTTGCTCCTTTATTAATAGTATTTATATCTAGCACCCCCTCAGCACCTGCGTTAAAAAATTATTTGGCGCCGCCATATTCTAACGGCCCACGTATTAAAAATAGTCAAGTCTAAAT
>CM043365.1:2188395-2205895 GCA_023718395.1 Leucaspius delineatus | reverse complement strand
CATCATTTTACAATATTAATGACAGATTAAACATGACTGGATGATGTAAAGATGTGACAACCGTGTTCATATACAGATATGTTGATGATTTTGGGGTATTTGCATAAAAAAATAATATTCGGTTACACTTTATTGAAAGGTGTCGTTGTTACAGTGTAATTATATATTTAAGTACTGAGTAATATTAAGCAACTACATGTACTTACCTATAGGGTTAGAGTAGGATTAGGATTTGGTTAATGGTTAGTTGCATGTAATTATGCATAAATTACTGTTATTACTATGGTAGGTTTATGTAACATGTAATAAGGACACTGTTAAATAAAGTGTTATTGAATATTCTTGCAATTTTTATGCTATGGAAACTAACCCGCTCAAGCAGTTTGTAGAAGCGGGTCTGAACCTTAGACTGGACCGGTTAATGGTGCTGTGAATTAAGTGTCTGATTATGAAGTTCCTGCTGATCTGAGCTGTAGATCCTGAACTGAGAGACTGAAGAGTGTTCATTGTTCTCTACAGGTTGATGGAGTGTGGTGTTACAGATGACGGTTGTGCTGCTCTGGCTTCAGCTCTGAGATCAAACCCCTCACACCTGAGAGAACTGAATCTGACTGGAAATAAAGTTGTAGATTTTGGAGTCAAGCTGCTCTCTGATCTACTGCAGGATCCTCACTGTAAACTGGAGAAACTGTGGTAAGATTGTATAAAATGTCCCAACATAGTCCTCTATTTTAATGGTAAATAATGATTGCCATACAAAAAAAATATATACTGTGAAATTATTAATGGGACTGTTGCTTTTATTTTCATTAGATTATTTCCAATGTGTCTGACATCATTTTACAATATTAATGACAGATGACTGGATGATGTAAAGATTTGGCAACCATGTTGATGATTTTGGGTACTTGCCAAAAAATAATATTCGGTTACACTTTATTTTAAGGTGTCATTGTTACAGTGCAATTATATATTTAAGTACTGAGTAATATTAAGCAACTACATGTACTTACTATAGGGTTAGAGTAGGATTAGGGTTTGGTTAATGGTTAGTTGCATGTAATTATGCATAATTTCCTGTTATTACTATGGTAAGTTTATGCAACATATGTAACAAGGACACTGTTAAACAAAGTGTAATCGAATATTCTTGCAATTTTTATGCTATGGAAACTAACCCGCTCAAGCAGTTTGTAGAAGCGGGTCTGAACCTTAGACTGGACCTGTTAATGATGCCGTGGATTAAGTGTCTGTGAAATTCCTGCTGATCTGAGCTGTAGATCCTGAACTGAGAGACTGAAGAGTGTTCATTGTTGACAGTTAGGTTAGGTTAGGTTAGGTTAAGATGGCGTCGCGGACGGGCAGCAAGGCAGGTGCTGCAGGTGTTTGCACAGCTAAAGCATTTCCTCTCTTGTTGATCTCGTTGCGTTGCTGCTGGTCTTGCCAAACTGACGGTGCCCGGCGGCAAGTTGATTGTCTTACGTTCACTTAATGGAGTCATCAAGCAGTATATTCTAAAATACTGAACAACGGAGAGGCCAATATACCAACTCCTGCTCGGGCGCGTTCAACATTGAGATCTTACGGTCCATACCACAGGCTGATCGGCTACATGATGATTACGCTTCTACTGGCAGGTGATGTCCATTCTAATCCGGGACCAGTTTGCAACATCGAAGGAAAGTCGTTGTTGTCGGATATACCTGAGTTTGCAAACGTTGCTGAATTACATCAAGGAAGCAACAATCTTCCTGTAAGTTCAAATGCATCCATGCAAAACGCAATATTTAATCCGAGTGACTATACACATAAAGAACTTTTTAATAGAATGGCGGTTAAAAGGAAGTTTGAACTCTTTCAACCAGTAAATCAGACTAAAGCCTTGTGGGACAAACGACTCAAACCTAAAGGACTGCTTGGCGGACACTTGAATATCAGAAGCATTGTGTCAAAAACTGAGCAACTTGAAGGTTTGCTGATAGACTCCAATTTAGATTTTCTTTTTATTTCAGAGTCGTGGTTAACTGAATCATCACCTAGGACTGTTTTTGCTATACCTGGGTATCAAGTTTTTAGGAAAGAAAGAAAATTAGGTAGAGGAGGCAGAGTTCTTTTTGTATGATCGAAATCACTTTAAATGTGTAGAAGTGCATCCTAATTCCTCACAAGAACTTGAAAGCATTACTTACTGTCTCTATTGTATTATCCCCTCATATGTCTTTTATTGTTACAGGTATATATCAACCCCCAAATTCTAATAATATTTTTTATGACAAATTAAAATCCTTATTAAAGGAAATTGGTACTAAGACTGAACTAATTGTATTAGGTGATTTTAATATAAACTGGGCTGAGAAAGCAAGCAGGAAAAAAACTCAAAAGTATATCAGATCAGTTTAATCTCGCTCAAATGATTCAAGGCCCAACCAGGATTACTCAATCATCACAAACACAAATAGATCTTATTTTTAATAATAAGCCTGAGAGAATTACAAAATATTTTAATTTGATAACTAAACAAAGATTCCATTATAGACAAGAGGGTAAAAGTTATTTTAATGTTATACCAAAAACCTTAGTCGATCCATTTGAGGATAAATGAAAGCACTTGGACTGGAATGATGTTCTGCAGTCTGATGATATAGAAAAGGCATCTAATATTATGATGTCCAAAGTTAGTGAGACTAAAACTGAGTTTTGCAAAAAAAGTCTTACATTCACGTAAAAAATATAATCTACCATGGTTAAATGAGAATCTTCGGAAGTTAATGAAGCAAAGAGACTTAGCACTGAAGGCAACTCTTAAATCCAGATTTATCCAGAAAATTCCAAGAATTACGAAATAATGTAGTAAAAGATCTAAGGCAGGCTAAAGCTGATTACTTTATTAAATTAATCAATGACTCTAAGGGAAATAGTAAATTAATTTGGGAAAATATTTATAGCATTACAAAGGAGCGTAAATCTTCAAAATTGGATAATAAACGAACAATCAAAAGTGATAGAAGATAAAGGAGAAATAACTACGATCTTTAATTCATTCTTTGTAGATTCAGTACAGTGGCTAGCCAAGAATTTTGGTCTAAGACCAAGAGTACTTGCATTGGTACTTGCATCATTCCAAATAATGATTTCCCTGTTTTCACAATCAAAAATGTCTCGGAATATACAGTAATGAAAACACTTGATTGTTTGAAAGGGTCCAAGTCTAAGGATGTTTTTGATTTTGATGCAAAATTCTTGAAAAATTATAAATTAATACTATGTAAGCCTTTAACTCATTTGATAAACTTGTCAAAAACAAATTGCTATTTTCCCTCATCCTGGAAGGCTGCAGTAGTGACTCCAATTTTAAAAACAGGTGATAGAACACTCACATCAAATTATAGACCCATTAGTATACTTCCAATAGTTTTTAAAATTACAGAAAATGTTGTTTGTGATCAGCTAGTCTCTCATCTAAATGAAGGTGAATTTACTTTGCACCCGATGCAGTTTGGCTTCCGAAAGCATCACTCGACAGAAACAGCAAAATGTTTTTTGTGGAACAAATCAAGTCTACTTGATAAAGGCGGTGTCGACGGAGCTGTGTTTTTAGATTTTAAGAAGGCATTTGATACCGTTAATCACAACGTTTTACTATCGAAACTTTCTAAATTTAATTTATCCATTAATACCATGACCTGGATGGAATCCTATTTGAATAACAGAAAACAATGTACAAGAGTGGGTGATAAGTGTTCCTCATTTGCAAACTGTATTTCAGGGGTCCCTCAAGGGTCTATTTTAGGACCTCTTTTATTTTGTATATATATAAATGACCTCCCTCAAACATGTCCAGATGTTAACATCCAAATGTATGCTGATGACACTGTGATTTTTACCCATGCAATATCTAAAGAACACGCTGCAGCCAAACTGACAGCTTCGATGAGTAAGGTGTCGGATTGACCGGCAAATTCATGTTTGACCCTTAATCTAAGTAAAACAGTTTGCATGTATTTAACAGCGAGGATTAATAATTCAGTTAATCCTGATATTTTAATTAATGGTGAAGTCATTACATCTGTGACACGTTAAATATTTAGACATCATAATTGACACAAATTTGACCTTCAAAAATCAAGTTAGTAAGCTCATCAAGACTGTTAAGTTTAATCTAAACAATTTTAAGAGTATCAGACATAATTTGTCACTGTCTGCGGCAAAACTTTTTGTACACACAATGATTTTTCCCCATTTGTCTTACTGTATAACAACCTGGTCAAAGGCAGGAGTGACTACGCTCAATCCTATGTATTCACTTTACAAACAAATTTTAAAAGTATTAGACAAAAAACCTAAGGATTATCATCATTGTAATATCCTGAAAAAATAATATCTTTTCAATTTTGATAATTTCTTATTTTATTCTGACGCATGTCTAATGTTTAAAGTTATTCATGATCTTGCACCCCCTCCTCTTAGAGGATGCATAGTATTATCTGGCAGTGGCAGTGCCGGTAGAACTAGAGCATCAACTAGGGGTGATTTGGTACCGCATTTTAGAAAGACAACCTTTGGTCAATCCGCCTTCTCTGTTAACCCTCTGGGGTCTGAGGTGTTTTCTGGGCCTTGGAGGTGTTCTGACATGCTCTGACATTTGTGCTTATTTCTGTTACTTGTGACATTTTCATGGCTAAAGTCTAATTACACTGTATTCAGCACAAACTCTGCTACAATAATATATCAGCAGCATGTGTGTAAAAGTTTGTAGTTTTGAGATAATGACATTTATGCGTGGTTTGTGAAAATACAAAAAAAAAATTCTCACTGAAATAAGGTCATGAAACCCATACTGATTATTTCTTCACAAGACTTTTGAAAATTGTATGACGTAGCCTAGAATATTTGCTCTAAAACGATGTGAAAATCATCCTGACTGCTCATTCAGATAAGACAATATATTGATTAAAAAAAATGTACGACGTGTTTTGTGTGAAAAAGCTTTATGCGGGAGCTCATTAATATGTAAGCTTTTCACACCTGAGAAAGACAAAGACACTCCCCTAACGGCCCTATTAGGAGCTATCAGGCCCTATCATTCTGAGCAACCTTGCACAAAGAATGAGAAGATTTAAAAAAGAATGGCTTTTTGATTTTTTAGATTTTTTGGATTTATTTACAACACAACATAATCCAAAGATAGAAAAAAAGGACAAAAAAGCACTCATTGAAAACAATTATCCAAAGACAGAGACCTTTGTGCCATTCCTAAAAACATTGTACATACCTTTCATTTCCAAGGTGTTTGATTTTCACTTTACCATGTTCATAGACTAATGTGAATGTTGAAGTCAGCAGGAGTGGCATCTGGGCCCTGAAAAAACAAACAAAAACAAAAAAAAAAGTGAACATACTGATATCAAGAGATTTTTCTAGTTAAAATTGCTTTTTAAAAATTCACAGAATACACACATACACACACACACACACACATAAATGTTTCCAACAATAATATAGGCTAATGAACACCAGGTTTGTTGTGCCTTGTAGGCTATGCACAGTGCTGCATAAAATAATAATAACAATAACCATATCAGCCTATAAATCTTCCAAAATATTTCAGTAACAACTAAGCTAGAGAAAAATATTTTGATTATTATGTTACTTCAAATGTTTCCATTCGTTATGATGATATGAAATGAGATAATAGTAAAAACATGAAGCCGTTTGGTGCTTTTCAAACGCGATCGCGATCCAAATATGATACATTCAAACGCGATCGCGCTCAAATATAAAACATTATGGTTACCATATACATATCTACATTTGAGCAGATATCCACAAACACAGTAACAGTAAACACGGGTCTAAATATTATAATATTCACCATATATCTAGCAACAGTTCAACTGCAATGTGAAATTTATGCAACAATAACAAACTAATATGTAAGAATTTCTTACCTTACATCTTTCTTGTCTTCGCGTTCTTCTTCTTCTGAGGTAATTCCAATGTAAGCTCACGGCGCGTCTTTCAAACTCGACGAAAAGCAGAGACTTGTGAAGTGTTTTGGTGTTTTGTTTCTGAGGTAACGAGCGCATTCGCGTTCCATGTGGAGATTTGCATGTGAATGTCTTTTGCGCGAGTGGGCGTGGCCAAATGAGCAAGCGTTTGAGAAGCTGGACATCTTGTTGGTTTTATACAAATTACTTAAACAGAGAATATTTGTTTTCAGTTTGAATCCGATCATTTAAAAGTACACACTTAAATGATTATAAAGATATATGGCTCATAAATGTGTGACAAGTATTCGCTGAGTTTTGTTTCAGTTTATAGACGTGCTCAAGAAAAAAAAGTTCACAGCGACGGAGAGGCAGAACGCACACCCTGTTTAATTTCTTTATTTTACAAAAGCACAATGTTTTGATTTGATTGTAAGTGGACACCTACAAAAGTAAAAATATCACAGATTCTTTTTTTATATTTCTTTTTTCTGTATGACCATAAATGACGGAGTAATTTAAGTTTATAGTGCTACAATGTGAAGAAAATCCGGCAAAACACGCCGGCGTGTTTGTCGACCTCAGAGGGTTAAAGTAGTGGGGAAGTGGAACTCAATACCCACAAACATTAGAAACTCAGGAAGTTTTGCAGTATTTAAATCCAGCTTCAAAATTTGGCTAAAATCAGCACGAGAGTGTCATCACTAATGATTGCATTGTATTTTCTGTATTTTGTATTTGGTGTATACATCAAACCGTTTTTATCAATTTTGAATTGATGGATATGTATTTTTTGTAAATTTATGTAGTGTATTTGTTGTTTAGTGGTTGTTTTGAGTCTTTTGTTTTTGTTTTGTCTACTTGTCCAGGGACAACAGATGCAAATTAGCTGTTAGCTAACTTTGGTGCAATTGTTTAAATTGTGCGCTGTCCCTGTCAAATAAACAGTAAATTAAAAAAAGGTAAAAAAATTGTTCTCTACAGGTTGAGGTATTGTGGTGTTACAGATAAAGGTTGTGCTGATCTGACTTCAGCTCTGAGATCAAACCCCTCACACCTGAGAGAACTGGATCTGTCATGGAATAAAGTAGGAAATTCTGGAGTCAGGCTGCTCTCTGATCTACTGAAGGATCCTCACTGTAAACTGGTGATACTCGAGTAAGATTGTATAAAATTTCCCAACATAGTCCTCTATTTTAATGGTAAACAATGATTGACATACAAAAAAAAAAAAAAAAAAATCAACTATTAAATTACTAATGGGAATGTTGCTTTTATTTTCATTACATTGTTTCTGATATGTCTGACATCATTTTACAATATTAAAGGTAGGGTAGGTAGGATTTTTCTAAAAAAAAACATTCCAAATTTGTTTAAACTGTCTTTATATACCAATACATAATTAAAATGTAAGTACTCTGAAAAAGAGAGTATAAAAATCGAGTGACTGTAAACCTTTTAATCTGCAATAAACACAGCTCATTATTTCCATTCACTCCCATAAGGCAAAGCTAAAAACAGGTTGCATTGATACACGTTTTTCCATTACCATCAGTTACACTGTGATGAAGGTGAATTTCGTGTAAGATTCATAACATATACAGTGTTTTGCATGTAAGAGTTTCCATAATGAAAACATTGTTGACTCTAATGAAGACTAACGTACACTCCGGAGACAAGTACCGCATCGTCGGTTGCTTTGAATTTTGAATGCTCTTTCTCTGCCATCATTTTACTCTTCGTAGGTTCCGCGCCTCTCAAATCAAACGGGTGCGCGCGCATATGGGCAGATCTAGCGACAGGGGTGGTAGCCATTGGTTGCGAGAGTGAGTGACAGTCGCCCAAACCAATCAATTGTTTCGTCCCGAATGGAAATAATGAGCTGTGTTTATTGCAGATTAAAAGGTCTACAGTCACTCGATTTTTATTCTCTCTTTTTTAGAGCACTTACATTTTAATTATGTGTTGGTATATAAAGACAGTTTAAACAAATTTGAAAAAAAGTTTTTTATAAAAATCCTACCTACCCTACCTTTAATGATAGATTAAACATGACTGGATGATGTAAAGATGTGACAACCATGTTCATATACAGATATGTTGATGATTTTGGGTACTTGCCAAAAATAATAATATTCGGTTACACTTTATTTTAAGGTGTCATTGTTACAGTGTAATTATATATTTAAGTACTGAGTAATATTAAGCAACTACATGTACTTACCTATAGGGTTAGAGTAGGATTAGGATTTGGTTGAGGGTTAGTTGCATGTAATTATGCATAATTTACTGTTATTACTATGGTAAGTTTATGTAACATATGTAATAAGGACACTGTTAAATAAAGTGTTATCGAATATTCTTGCAATTTTTATGCTATGGAAACTAACCCGCTCAAGCAGTTTGTAGAAGCGGGTCTGAACCTTAGACTGGACCTGTTAATGGTGCCTTGAATTAAGTGTCTGATTGTGAAGTTCCTGCTTATCTGAGCAGTAGATCCTGAACTGAGAGACTGTTCATTGTTCTCTACAGGTTGATGAAGTGTGGTGTTAAAGATGAAGGTTGTGCTGTTCTGACTTCAGCTCTGAGATCAAACCCCTCACACCTGAGACAACTGGATCTGTCAAAGAATAAAGTAGGAGATTCTGGAGTCAAGCTGCTCTCTGATCTACTGAAGGATCCTCACTGTAAACTGGAAAAACTGTGGTAAAGTTTTATAAAAGTCTCAACGTCGTCTGTTTTTCTCCTGTGGTGAATAATGAATGATATACACAAATAATATATATAATAAAGTTTAACATAAAGTAACTGAAAAGTATGTTTAATCTTCCGTGGATTATTTCCAAAGCTTCTGAGGTAATTTTACTTTTGATAGTTTTTACAAGTCAAAAACATGATTGGATGATGTGAAGAGGTGACAACTGCTTTCATATACAAATCTGTTGAGGAGAAAGGATAAATTAATATATATCTTACCATTTATATCAGTGTTTCCTGAACTCAGAGACTGAAGAGTGTCATTGTTCTCTACAGGTTGAGTAAGTGTGGTGTTACAGATGAAGGTTGTGCTGCTCTGACTTCAGCTCTGAGATCAAACCCCTCACACCTGAGGCAACTGGATCTGACTGGAAATAATCTAAGATACTCAGATGTGAAGCTGCTCTCTGATCTGAAGGAGGATCCACGATATAAACTGGAGATTTTGGTGAGTAGTGATGATTAAAACTGTTCATATTTTAATATAAAGTTAATTTTGTTTCTTCTTAATTTACTTTTCTTATGATGGTGAATTACAAACTATAAACATGTTTAATAAGAGTTTGATTCATTTATTTAAATAATAGTTTGTAGCAACAATTAAATATCTCCAAGTGTCTTTTTATTTCAAACAATTCAATATTTTGCAATATATCATTGTCTTTTTATCCCTAAATTATGTATTTTAAGAGAATTGTCAATTGCAATAGAAGATAATGGTTAAAATGTATCACTAGTTTCTTTATCATAAATGAAACTGAGCCAGTGACACAGAAAGAGGACAGTCATACAGGATTATAGATAAGGGTCAAGGGTCATCGTTCATGGTGATTTAGATGCAAAATGAAAATCTGAATGTTTAAAAACAGCTTTAACAATCATGCATCACAGTGTTATATTATAATCTCTAATATAACAGTCTAAGTAGTTTCTTTTAGTTGTCCTATAGTGGATAATGCAATAATGTCGCACACATTTACTGTCTGTGTTTTAGGTACAGGTCTTAGATCTCAGATCAGCTGATGGAGAATAAAGAGCCTCTACAGACACAATCACATTCAACAGAATCAACAGAGCCACAGTGATCATCACACACACGTGTGTTTGTGTAACTTTACTGAGCGGCTGTATAGATAAATGAACTAAAGGAATAACTTTTTTACAACAGAAATGAATCAACAATGGACTTAAGATGGACTATGACACTGTTTTCTTCTAGATCTGCTGTACAGCCGAAACAAACTTTGTTTTTCTCAGCTTTTTGCTCAAAATGTTGCTGTTTTTATGAAACTTACCCACATTCAAGTGTTGGTAAAAAAAGAAAAGCATTAAGCTAGAATAAAAGTTTTCATATGTTGTTTAAAAGTAGAGGGTCTGTTCTTTATTTTGATATGTTGCATATTCAGATATTCATAAAACAAAATGAAAGTTTTGTGAGAATTATCATGGCGGTGGTTGGCAACTTTTTGAAAAACGCTGTCAGGGAAAGAGTTAATCTTAATCAAATCTGCTGAAGTTTCAGTGTGTGTATGAGGAACAGCTGTGTGTGTAAGAACATGTCAGTGTGTGTGAGGAACAGCTGTGTGTGTATGAACATGTCAGTGTGTGTGTGAGGAACAGCTGTGTGTGTATGAACATGTCAGTGTGTGTATGAGGAACAGCTGTGTGTGTATGAACATGTCAGTGTGTGTATGAGGAACAGCTGTGTGTGTAAGAACATGTCAGTGTGTGTATGAGGAACAGCTGTGTGTGTATGAACACGTCAGTGTGTGTGTGAGGAACAGCTGTGTGTGTAAGAACATGTCAGTGTGTGTGTGAGGAACAGCTGTGTGTGTATGAACATGTCAGTGTGTGTGTGAGGAACAGCTGTGTGTGTAAGAACATGTCAGTGTGTGTATGAGGAACAGCTGTGTGTGTATGAACATGTCAGTGTGTGTGTGTGAGGAACAGCTGTGTGTGTAAGAACATGTCAGTGTGTGTGAGGAACAGCTGTGTGTGTATGAACATGTCAGTGTGTGTATGAGGAACAGCTGTGTGTGTAAGAACATGTCAGTGTGTGTATGAGGAACAGCTGTGTGTGTATGAACATGTCAGTGTGTGTATGAGGAACAGCTGTGTGTGTATGAACATGTCAGTGTGTGTATGAGGAACAGCTGTGTGTGTATGAACATGTCAGTGTGTGTATGAGGAACAGCTGTGTGTGTATGAACATGTCAGTGTGTGTATGAGGAACAGCTGTGTGTGTAAGAACATGTCAGTGTGTGTATGAGGAACAGCTGTGTGTGTATGAACATGTCAGTGTGTGTATGAGGAACAGCTGTGTGTGTATGAACATGTCAGTGTGTGTATGAGGAACAGCTGTGTGTGTAAGAACATGTCAGTGTGTGTATGAGGAACAGCTGTGTGTGTATGAACATGTCAGTGTGTGTATGAGGAACAGCTGTGTGTGTATGAACATGTCAGTGTGTGTATGAGGAACAGCTGTGTGTGTAAGAACATGTCAGTGTGTGTATGAGGAACAGCTGTGTGTGTATGAACATGTCAGTGTGTGTATGAGGAACAGCTGTGTGTGTATGAACATGTCAGTGTGTGTATGAGGAACAGCTGTGTGTGTGTATGAACATGTCAGTGTGTGTATGAGGAACAGCTGTGTGTGTATGAACATGTCAGTGTGTGTATGAGGAACAGCTGTGTGTGTATGAACATGTCAGTGTGTGTATGAGGAACAGCTGTGTGTGTAAGAACATGTCAGTGTGTGTATGAGGAACAGCTGTGTGTGTATGAACATGTCAGTGTGTGTATGAGGAACAGCTGTGTGTGTATGAACATGTCAGTGTGTGTATGAGGAACAGCTGTGTGTGTATGAACATGTCAGTGTGTGTATGAGGAACAGCTGTGTGTGTATGAACATGTCAGTGTGTGTATGAGGAACAGCTGTGTGTGTAAGAACATGTCAGTGTGTGTATGAGGAACAGCTGTGTGTGTATGAACATGTCAGTGTGTGTATGAGGAACAGCTGTGTGTGTATGAACATGTCAGTGTGTGTATGAGGAACAGCTGTGTGTGTATGAACATGTCAGTGTGTGTATGAGGAACAGCTGTGTGTGTATGAACATGTCAGTGTGTGTATGAGGAACAGCTGTGTGTGTATGAACATGTCAGTGTGTGTATGAGGAACAGCTGTGTGTGTAAGAACATGTCAGTGTGTGTATGAGGAACAGCTGTGTGTGTATGAACATGTCAGTGTGTGTATGAGGAACAGCTGTGTGTGTATGAACATGTCAGTGTGTGTATGAGGAACAGCTGTGTGTGTATGAACATGTCAGTGTGTGTATGAGGAACAGCTGTGTGTGTAAGAACATGTCAGTGTGTGTAAGAGGAACAGCTGTGTGTGTAAGAACATGTCAGTGTGTGTATGAGGAACAGCTGTGTGTGTAAGAACATGTCAGTGTGTGTATGAGGAACAGCTGTGTGTGTATGAACATGTCAGTGTGTGTATGAGGAACAGCTGTGTGTGTAAGAACATGTCAGTGTGTGTATGAGGAACAGCTGTGTGTGTAAGAACATGTCAGTGTGTGTATGAGGAACAGCTGTGTGTGTATGAACATGTCAGTGTGTGTATGAGGAACAGCTGTGTGTGTATGAACATGTCAGTGTGTGTAAGAGGAACAGCTGTGTGTGTAAGAACATGTCAGTGTGTGTATGAGGAACAGCTGTGTGTGTATGAACATGTCAGTGTGTGTAAGAGGAACAGCTGTGTGTGTATGAACATGTCAGTGTGTGTATGAGGAACAGCTGTGTGTGTATGAACATGTCAGTGTGTGTATGAGGAACAGCTGTGTGTGTATGAACATGTCAGTGTGTGTATGAGGAACAGCTGTGTGTGTATGAACATGTCAGTGTGTGTATGAGGAACAGCTGTGTGTGTATGAACATGTCAGTGTGTGTATGAGGAACAGCTGTGTGTGTATGAACATGTCAGTGTGTGTATGAGGAACAGCTGTGTGTGTATGAACATGTCAGTGTGTGTAAGAGGAACAGCTGTGTGTGTATGAACATGTCAGTGTGTGTATGAGGAACAGCTGTGTGTGTAAGAACATGTCAGTGTGTGTATGAGGAACAGCTGTGTGTGTATGAACATGTCAGTGTGTGTATGAGGAACAGCTGTGTGTGTATGAACATGTCAGTGTGTGTATGAGGAACAGCTGTGTGTGTATGAACATGTCAGTGTGTGTAAGAGGAACAGCTGTGTGTGTAAGAACATGTCAGTGTGTGTATGAGGAACAGCTGTGTGTGTATGAACATGTCAGTGTGTGTATGAGGAACAGCTGTGTGTGTATGAACATGTCAGTGTGTGTATGAGGAACAGCTGTGTGTGTATGAACATGTCAGTGTGTGTAAGAGGAACAGCTGTGTGTGTATGAACATGTCAGTGTGTGTATGAGGAACAGCTGTGTGTGTAAGAACATGTCAGTGTGTGTATGAGGAACAGCTGTGTGTGTATGAACATGTCAGTGTGTGTATGAGGAACAGCTGTGTGTGTATGAACATGTCAGTGTGTGTATGAGGAACAGCTGTGTGTGTATGAACATGTCAGTGTGTGTATGAGGAACAGCTGTGTGTGTATGAACATGTCAGTGTGAACATGTCAGTGTGTGTATGAGGAACAGCTGTGTGTGTATGAACATGTCAGTGTGTGTATGAGGAACAGCTGTGTGTGTATGAACATGTCAGTGTGTGTATGAGGAACAGCTGTGTGTGTATGAACATGTCAGTGTGTGTAAGAGGAACAGCTGTGTGTGTATGAACATGTCAGTGTGTGTATGAGGAACAGCTGTGTGTGTAAGAACATGTCAGTGTGTGTATGAGGAACAGCTGTGTGTGTATGAACATGTCAGTGTGTGTATGAGGAACAGCTGTGTGTGTAAGAACATGTCAGTGTGTGTATGAGGAACAGCTGTGTGTGTATGAACATGTCAGTGTGTGTATGAGGAACAGCTGTGTGTGTATGAACATGTCAGTGTGTGTATGAGGAACAGCTGTGTGTGTATGAACATGTCAGTGTGTGTAAGAGGAACAGCTGTGTGTGTAAGAACATGTCAGTGTGTGTATGAGGAACAGCTGTGTGTGTATGAACATGTCAGTGGTGTGTATGAGGAACAGCTGTGTGTGTATGAACATGTCAGTGTGTGTATGAGGAACAGCTGTGTGTGTATGAACATGTCAGTGTGTGTATGAGGAACAGCTGTGTGTGTATGAACATGTCAGTGTGTGTATGAGGAACAGCTGTGTGTGTAAGAACATGTCAGTGTGTGTATGAGGAACAGCTGTGTGTGTATGAACATGTCAGTGTGTGTATGAGGAACAGCTGTGTGTGTATGAACATGTCAGTGTGTGTATGAGGAACAGCTGTGTGTGTATGAACATGTCAGTGTGTGTATGAGGAACAGCTGTGTGTGTATGAACATGTCAGTGTGTGTATGAGGAACAGCTGTGTGTGTATGAACATGTCAGTGTGTGTATGAGGAACAGCTGTGTGTGTATGAACATGTCAGTGTGTGTAAGAGGAACAGCTGTGTGTGTATGAACATGTCAGTGTGTGTATGAGGAACAGCTGTGTGTGTAAGAACATGTCAGTGTGTGTATGAGGAACAGCTGTGTGTGTATGAACATGTCAGTGTGTGTATGAGGAACAGCTGTGTGTGTATGAACATGTCAGTGTGTGTAAGAGGAACAGCTGTGTGTGTATGAACATGTCAGTGTGTGTATGAGGAACAGCTGTGTGTGTATGAACATGTCAGTGTGTGTATGAGGAACAGCTGTGTGTGTATGAACATGTCAGTGTGTGTAAGAGGAACAGCTGTGTGTGTAAGAACATGTCAGTGTGTGTATGAGGAACAGCTGTGTGTGTATGAACATGTCAGTGTGTGTAAGAGGAACAGCTGTGTGTGTATGAACATGTCAGTGTGTGTATGAGGAACAGCTGTGTGTGTATGAACATGTCAGTGTGTGTATGAGGAACAGCTGTGTGTGTAAGAACATGTCAGTGTGTGTATGAGGAACAGCTGTGTGTGTATGAACATGTCAGTGTGTGTATGAGGAACAGCTGTGTGTGTATGAACATGTCAGTGTGTGTATGAGGAACAGCTGTGTGTGTATGAACATGTCAGTGTGTGTATGAGGAACAGCTGTGTGTGTAAGAACATGTCAGTGTGTGTATGAGGAACAGCTGTGTGTGTATGAACATGTCAGTGTGTGTATGAGGAACAGCTGTGTGTGTATGAACATGTCAGTGTGTGTATGAGGAACAGCTGTGTGTGTATGAACATGTCAGTGTGTGTATGAGGAACAGCTGTGTGTGTATGAACATGTCAGTGTGTGTATGAGGAACAGCTGTGTGTGTATGAACATGTCAGTGTGTGTATGAGGAACAGCTGTGTGTGTATGAACATGTCAGTGTGTGTATGAGGAACAGCTGTGTGTGTAAGAACATGTCAGTGTGTGTATGAGGAACAGCTGTGTGTGTATGAACATGTCAGTGTGTGTATGAGGAACAGCTGTGTGTGTAAGAACATGTCAGTGTGTGTATGAGGAACAGCTGTGTGTGTAAGAACATGTCAGTGTGTGTATGAGGAACAGCTGTGTGTGTATGAACATGTCAGTGTGTGTATGAGGAACAGCTGTGTGTGTAAGAACATGTCAGTGTGTGTATGAGGAACAGCTGTGTGTGTAAGAACATGTCAGTGTGTGTATGAGGAACAGCTGTGTGTGTATGAACATGTCAGTGTGTGTATGAGGAACAGCTGTGTGTGTAAGAACATGTCAGTGTGTGTATGAGGAACAGCTGTGTGTGTATGAACATGTCAGTGTGTGTATGAGGAACAGCTGTGTGTGTAAGAACATGTCAGTGTGTGTATGAGGAACAGCTGTGTGTGTATGAACATGTCAGTGTGTGTATGAGGAACAGCTGTGTGTGTAAGAACATGTCAGTGTGTGTATGAGGAACAGCTGTGTGTGTATGAACATGTCAGTGTGTGTATGAGGAACAGCTGTGTGTGTAAGAACATGTCAGTGTGTGTATGAGGAACAGCTGTGTGTGTATGAACATGTCAGTGTGTGTATGAGGAACAGCTGTGTGTGTAAGAACATGTCAGTGTGTGTATGAGGAACAGCTGTGTGTGTATGAACATGTCAGTGTGTGTATGAGGAACAGCTGTGTGTGTATGAACATGTCAGTGTGTGTATGAGGAACAGCTGTGTGTGTATGAACATGTCAGTGTGTGTATGAGGAACAGCTGTGTGTGTATGAACATGTCAGTGTGTGTATGAGGAACAGCTGTGTGTGTATGAACATGTCAGTGTGTGTATGAGGAACAGCTGTGTGTGTATGAACATGTCAGTGTGTGTATGAGGAACAGCTGTGTGTGTATGAACATGTCAGTGTGTGTATGAGGAACAGCTGTGTGTGTATGAACATGTCAGTGTGTGTATGAGGAACAGCTGTGTGTGTAAGAACATGTCAGTGTGTGTATGAGGAACAGCTGTGTGTGTATGAACATGTCAGTGTGTGTATGAGGAACAGCTGTGTGTGTATGAACATGTCAGTGTGTGTATGAGGAACAGCTGTGTGTGTATGAACATGTCAGTGTGTGTATGAGGAACAGCTGTGTGTGTAAGAACATGTCAGTGTGTGTATGAGGAACAGCTGTGTGTGTATGAACATGTCAGTGTGTGTATGAGGAACAGCTGTGTGTGTAAGAACATGTCAGTGTGTGTATGAGGAACAGCTGTGTGTGTATGAACATGTCAGTGTGTGTATGAGGAACAGCTGTGTGTGTATGAACATGTCAGTGTGTGTATGAGGAACAGCTGTGTGTGTATGAACATGTCAGTGTGTGTATGAGGAACAGCTGTGTGTGTATGAACATGTCAGTGTGTGTATGAGGAACAGCTGTGTGTGTATGAACATGTCAGTGTGTGTATGAGGAACAGCTGTGTGTGTAAGAACATGTCAGTGTGTGTATGAGGAACAGCTGTGTGTGTATGAACATGTCAGTGTGTGTATGAGGAACAGCTGTGTGTGTAAGAACATGTCAGTGTGTGTATGAGGAACAGCTGTGTGTGTATGAACATGTCAGTGTGTGTATGAGGAACAGCTGTGTGTGTATGAACATGTCAGTGTGTGTATGAGGAACAGCTGTGTGTGTAAGAACATGTCAGTGTGTGTATGAGGAACAGCTGTGTGTGTATGAACATGTCAGTGTGTGTATGAGGAACAGCTGTGTGTGTATGAACATGTCAGTGTGTGTATGAGGAACAGCTGTGTGTGTATGAACATGTCAGTGTGTGTATGAGGAACAGCTGTGTGTGTATGAACATGTCAGTGTGTGTATGAGGAACAGCTGTGTGTGTATGAACATGTCAGTGTGTGTATGAGGAACAGCTGTGTGTGTATGAACATGTCAGTGTGTGTATGAGGAACAGCTGTGTGTGTATGAACATGTCAGTGTGTGTATGAGGAACAGCTGTGTGTGTAAGAACATGTCAGTGTGTGTATGAGGAACAGCTGTGTGTGTATGAACATGTCAGTGTGTGTATGAGGAACAGCTGTGTGTGTATGAACATGTCAGTGTGTGTATGAGGAACAGCTGTGTGTGTATGAACATGTCAGTGTGTGTATGAGGAACAGCTGTGTGTGTATGAACATGTCAGTGTGTGTATGAGGAACAGCTGTGTGTGTATGAACATGTCAGTGT
>CM043365.1:2145058-2188195 GCA_023718395.1 Leucaspius delineatus | reverse complement strand
GTATGAGCGAACCGCTGTGTGTGTATGAACATGTCAGTGTGTGTAAGAGGAACAGCTGTGTGTGTATGAACATGTCAGTGTGTGTATGAGGAACAGCTGTGTGTGTATGAACATGTCAGTGTGTGTAAGAGGAACAGCTGTGTGTGTAAGAACATGTCAGTGTGTGTATGAGGAACAGCTGTGTGTGTATGAACATGTCAGTGTGTGTATGAGGAACAGCTGTGTGTGTATGAACATGTCAGTGTGTGTATGAGGAACAGCTGTGTGTGTATGAACATGTCAGTGTGTGTATGAGGAACAGCTGTGTGTGTATGAACATGTCAGTGTGTGTATGAGGAACAGCTGTGTGTGTATGAACATGTCAGTGTGTGTATGAGGAACAGCTGTGTGTGTATGAACATGTCAGTGTGTGTATGAGGAACAGCTGTGTGTGTATGAACATGTCAGTGTGTGTAAGAGGAACAGCTGTGTGTGTAAGAACATGTCAGTGTGTGTATGAGGAACAGCTGTGTGTGTATGAACATGTCAGTGTGTGTATGAGGAACAGCTGTGTGTGTATGAACATGTCAGTGTGTGTATGAGGAACAGCTGTGTGTGTATGAACATGTCAGTGTGTGTATGAGGAACAGCTGTGTGTGTATGAACATGTCAGTGTGTGTATGAGGAACAGCTGTGTGTGTATGAACATGTCAGTGTGTGTATGAGGAACAGCTGTGTGTGTATGAACATGTCAGTGTGTGTATGAGGAACAGCTGTGTGTGTATGAACATGTCAGTGTGTGTATGAGGAACAGCTGTGTGTGTATGAACATGTCAGTGTGTGTATGAGGAACAGCTGTGTGTGTAAGAACATGTCAGTGTGTGTATGAGGAACAGCTGTGTGTGTATGAACATGTCAGTGTGTGTATGAGGAACAGCTGTGTGTGTAAGAACATGTCAGTGTGTGTATGAGGAACAGCTGTGTGTGTATGAACATGTCAGTGTGTGTATGAGGAACAGCTGTGTGTGTATGAACATGTCAGTGTGTGTATGAGGAACAGCTGTGTGTGTAAGAACATGTCAGTGTGTGTATGAGGAACAGCTGTGTGTGTAAGAACATGTCAGTGTGTGTATGAGGAACAGCTGTGTGTGTAAGAACATGTCAGTGTGTGTATGAGGAACAGCTGTGTGTGTAAGAACATGTCAGTGTGTGTATGAGGAACAGCTGTGTGTGTATGAACATGTCAGTGTGTGTATGAGGAACAGCTGTGTGTGTATGAACATGTCAGTGTGTGTATGAGGAACAGCTGTGTGTGTATGAACATGTCAGTGTGTGTATGAGGAACAGCTGTGTGTGTAAGAACATGTCAGTGTGTGTATGAGGAACAGCTGTGTGTGTATGAACATGTCAGTGTGTGTATGAGGAACAGCTGTGTGTGTATGAACATGTCAGTGTGTGTATGAGGAACAGCTGTGTGTGTATGAACATGTCAGTGTGTGTATGAGGAACAGCTGTGTGTGTATGAACATGTCAGTGTGTGTATGAGGAACAGCTGTGTGTGTATAGAACATGTCAGTGTGTGTATGAGGAACAGCTGTGTGTGTATGAACATGTCAGTGTGTGTATGAGGAACAGCTGTGTGTGTATGAACATGTCAGTGTGTGTATGAGGAACAGCTGTGTGTGTAAGAACATGTCAGTGTGTGTATGAGGAACAGCTGTGTGTGTATGAACATGTCAGTGTGTGTATGAGGAACAGCTGTGTGTGTAAGAACATGTCAGTGTGTGTATGAGGAACAGCTGTGTGTGTATGAACATGTCAGTGTGTGTATGAGGAACAGCTGTGTGTGTAAGAACATGTCAGTGTGTGTATGAGGAACAGCTGTGTGTGTATGAACATGTCAGTGTGTGTATGAGGAACAGCTGTGTGTGTATGAACATGTCAGTGTGTGTAAGAGGAACAGCTGTGTGTGTAAGAACATGTCAGTGTGTGTATGAGGAACAGCTGTGTGTGTATGAACATGTCAGTGTGTGTATGAGGAACAGCTGTGTGTGTATGAACATGTCAGTGTGTGTATGAGGAACAGCTGTGTGTGTATGAACATGTCAGTGTGTGTATGAGGAACAGCTGTGTGTGTATGAACATGTCAGTGTGTGTATGAGGAACAGCTGTGTGTGTATGAACATGTCAGTGTGTGTATGAGGAACAGCTGTGTGTGTAAGAACATGTCAGTGTGTGTATGAGGAACAGCTGTGTGTGTAAGAACATGTCAGTGTGTGTATGAGGAACAGCTGTGTGTGTATGAACATGTCAGTGTGTGTATGAGGAACAGCTGTGTGTGTATGAACATGTCAGTGTGTGTAAGAGGAACAGCTGTGTGTGTAAGAACATGTCAGTGTGTGTATGAGGAACAGCTGTGTGTGTATGAACATGTCAGTGTGTGTATGAGGAACAGCTGTGTGTGTATGAACATGTCAGTGTGTGTAAGAGGAACAGCTGTGTGTGTAAGAACATGTCAGTGTGTGTATGAGGAACAGCTGTGTGTGTATGAACATGTCAGTGTGTGTATGAGGAACAGCTGTGTGTGTATGAACATGTCAGTGTGTGTAAGAGGAACAGCTGTGTGTGTAAGAACCTGTCAGTGTGTGTATGAGGAACAGCTGTGTGTGTATGAACATGTCAGTGTGTGTATGAGGAACAGCTGTGTGTGTATGAACATGTCAGTGTGTGTATGAGGAACAGCTGTGTGTGTATGAACATGTCAGTGTGTGTATGAGGAACAGCTGTGTGTGTATGAACATGTCAGTGTGTGTATGAGGAACAGCTGTGTGTGTAAGTACATGTCAGTGTGTGTATGAGGAACAGCTGTGTGTGTATGAACATGTCAGTGTGTGTATGAGGAACAGCTGTGTGTGTATGAACATGTCAGTGTGTGTAAGAGGAACAGCTGTGTGTGTATGAACATGTCAGTGTGTGTAAGAGGAACAGCTGTGTGTGTATGAACTTGTCAGTGTGTGTATGAGGAACAGCTGTGTGTGTATGAACATGTCAGTGTGTGTATGAGGAACAGCTGTGTGTGTAAGAACATGTCAGTGTGTGTATGAGGAACAGCTGTGTGTGTATGAACATGTCAGTGTGTGTATGAGGAACAGCTGTGTGTGTAAGAACATGTCAGTGTGTGTATGAGGAACAGCTGTGTGTATGAACATGTCAGTGTGTGTATGAGGAACAGCTGTGTGTGTAAGAACATGTCAGTGTGTGTATGAGGAACAGCTGTGTGTGTATGAACATGTCAGTGTGTGTATGAGGAACAGCTGTGTGTGTATGAACATGTCAGTGTGTGTAAGAGGAACAGCTGTGTGTGTATGAACATGTCAGTGTGTGTATGAGGAACAGCTGTGTGTGTATGAACATGTCAGTGTGTGTAGTGAGGAACAGCTGTGTGTGTAAGAACATGTCAGTGTGTGTAAGAGGAACAGCTGTGTGTGTAAGAACATGTCAGTGTGTGTAAGAGGAACAGCTGTGTGTGTATGAACATGTCAGTGTGTGTGTGAGGAACAGCTGTGTGTGTAAGAACATGTCAGTGTGTGTATGAGGAACAGCTGTGTGTGTAAGAACATGTCAGTGTGTGTAAGAGGAACAGCTGTGTGTGTATGAACATGTCAGTGTGTGTATGAGGAACAGCTGTGTGTGTAAGAACATGTCAGTGTGTGTATGAGGAACAGCTGTGTGTGTATGAACATGTCAGTGTGTGTATGAGGAACAGCTGTGTGTGTATGAACATGTCAGTGTGTGTAAGAGGAACAGCTGTGTGTGTAAGAACATGTCAGTGTGTGTAAGAGGAACAGCTGTGTGTGTATGAACATGTCAGTGTGTGTATGAGGAACAGCTGTGTGTGTATGAACATGTCAGTGTGTGTAAGAGGAACAGCTGTGTGTGTATGAACATGTCAGTGTGTGTATGAGGAACAGCTGTGTGTGTATGAACATGTCAGTGTGTGTAAGAGGAACAGCTGTGTGTGTAAGAACATGTCAGTGTGTGTATGAGGAACAGCTGTGTGTGTATGAACATGTCAGTGTGTGTATGAGGAACAGCTGTGTGTGTATGAACATGTCAGTGTGTGTATGAGGAACAGCTGTGTGTGTATGAACATGTCAGTGTGTGTATGAGGAACAGCTGTGTGTGTATGAACATGTCAGTGTGTGTATGAGGAACAGCTGTGTGTGTATGAACATGTCAATGTGTGTATGAGGAACAGCTGTGTGTGTATGAACATGTCAGTGTGTGTATGAACATGTCAGTGTGTGTATGAACATGTCAGTGTGTGTATGAGGAACAGCTGTGTGTGTAAGAACATGTCAGTGTGTGTAAGAGGAACAGCTGTGTGTGTGTAAGAACATGTCAGTGTGTGTATGAGGAACAGCTGTGTGTGTATGAACATGTCAGTGTGTGTATGAGGAACAGCTGTGTGTGTATGAACATGTCAGTGTGTGTATGAGGAACAGCTGTGTGTGTATGAACATGTCAGTGTGTGTATGAGGAACAGCTGTGTGTGTATGAACATGTCAGTGTGTGTATGAGGAACAGCTGTGTGTGTATGAACATGTCAGTGTGTGTATGAGGAACAGCTGTGTGTGTAAGAACATGTCAGTGTGTGTATGAGGAACAGCTGTGTGTGTATGAACATGTCAGTGTGTGTATGAGGAACAGCTGTGTGTGTATGAACATGTCAGTGTGTGTATGAGGAACAGCTGTGTGTGTAAGAACATGTCAGTGTGTGTATGAGGAACAGCTGTGTGTGTATGAACATGTCAGTGTGTGTATGAGGAACAGCTGTGTGTGTAAGAACATGTCAGTGTGTGTATGAGGAACAGCTGTGTGTGTAAGAACATGTCAGTGTGTGTATGAGGAACAGCTGTGTGTGTAAGAACATGTCAGTGTGTGTATGAGGAACAGCTGTGTGTGTAAGAACATGTCAGTGTGTGTATGAGGAACAGCTGTGTGTGTATGAACATGTCAGTGTGTGTATGAGGAACAGCTGTGTGTGTAAGAACATGTCAGTGTGTGTATGAGGAACAGCTGTGTGTGTATGAACATGTCAGTGTGTGTATGAGGAACAGCTGTGTGTGTAAGAACATGTCAGTGTGTGTATGAGGAACAGCTGTGTGTGTAAGAACATGTCAGTGTGTGTATGAGGAACAGCTGTGTGTGTATGAACATGTCAGTGTGTGTATGAGGAACAGCTGTGTGTGTAAGAACATGTCAGTGTGTGTATGAGGAACAGCTGTGTGTGTATGAACATGTCAGTGTGTGTATGAGGAACAGCTGTGTGTGTAAGAACATGTCAGTGTGTGTATGAGGAACAGCTGTGTGTGTATGAACATGTCAGTGTGTGTAAGAGGAACAGCTGTGTGTGTATGAACATGTCAGTGTGTGTATGAGGAACAGCTGTGTGTGTATGAACATGTCAGTGTGTGTATGAGGAACAGCTGTGTGTGTAAGAACATGTCAGTGTGTGTATGAGGAACAGCTGTGTGTGTATGAACATGTCAGTGTGTGTATGAGGAACAGCTGTGTGTGTAAGAACATGTCAGTGTGTGTATGAGGAACAGCTGTGTGTGTATGAACATGTCAGTGTGTGTATGAGGAACAGCTGTGTGTGTATGAACATGTCAGTGTGTGTAAGAGGAACAGCTGTGTGTGTATGAACATGTCAGTGTGTGTATGAGGAACAGCTGTGTGTGTATGAACATGTCAGTGTGTGTATGAGGAACAGCTGTGTGTGTGTATGAACATGTCAGTGTGTGTATGAGGAACAGCTGTGTGTGTATGAACATGTCAGTGTGTGTATGAGGAACAGCTGTGTGTGTATGAACATGTCAGTGTGTGTGTGAGGAACAGCTGTGTGTGTAAGAACATGTCAGTGTGTGTGTGAGGAACAGCTGTGTGTGTAAGAACATGTCAGTGTGTGTATGAGGAACAGCTGTGTGTGTATGAACATGTCAGTGTGTGTATGAGGAACAGCTGTGTGTGTATGAACATGTCAGTGTGTGTGTGAGGAACAGCTGTGTGTGTAAGAACATGTCAGTGTGTGTATGAGGAACAGCTGTGTGTGTATGAACATGTCAGTGTGTGTATGAGGAACAGCTGTGTGTGTATGAACATGTCAGTGTGTGTATGAGGAACAGCTGTGTGTGTATGAACATGTCAGTGTGTGTATGAGGAACAGCTGTGTGTGTATGAACATGTCAGTGTGTGTGAAGTCTAAAATGTCATCTTTTAATATAATTTCATTATTTAATATTATGTATCTGTATTATTATTCTTTATTAAAATTCATAATCAGTTGTATTATCTTATGAAGTTTAAAATGCATGAGTTAGACTATAGATTGCATGGACACGTGTAGGATTGAGTGCGAAACAAACACAAATGAATCTTCCAGGTGATTTGTTCAAACATAATTCCACACAGAACTCAACATTCCAGACCCCAAATCACCAGTCCAGAGCCATACAATCAGGCTCCAGCCAGTCTCCGCTAACCAACGAAAACCCCCAGCTAAGAACTTTATGGCCATGCAAGCTTCAAAGAGATGAGCCCAACTAAAGGAAGAACGTTGTCAGCGTTTGATAGTGTTGGAAAGAGTGATTGGCTCAGAGATGGCAAAGCTCAGTGCTCAATCAAGATAACAGCAGAAGTTGCTGGACCCCCACGACAGATACAAAACAGACCATCTTCTCCTTAAGGACTTCTCCAGTATGATCGTATGCTCTTGATTCAAAAGATGGCTTGATTGAAATCTGTGTAAAATGTTTCGTATTCTTATAATACTAATGATGTCTAAACTGTGGCATCTGTTCTCTCTGTTAGTGTTGGAGAGCAAGGAGATCACAGATAACGCATGATTTACGATAAGAAGTGAGTAGAGACACCTCCTAAATAAAGCCAGTGTCTAATTGGTCTCTTCCAGGAGGTTGGACAAACATTTTGAGTTTAAAATCTTAGACCTGAACAAGTTTTTTTTAGTTTACGGGAGAAGAGAAAATGAAAAAGTAGATTCGAAAACCATCATGGAGAAGCCATGACGGAGAAACCAGACAGACCAGTAACCATGTAGATGCGCAGAGACGAAAGAACCCAAATCAAGATCAGAAGAACATGGGTTAAACGACTTCATTCAAGCCATCTAACTACTCTCGTCTCAATTTTCTTTATTTTCTTAGTTCTCTTATTTTCCGTTGTGAGTCTCGGTTATAAGTTAAGTTTCGCGGCAAGATTCCGGTCCACGTTTCTTCTGCAAAGCCAGCTTCAACAAAGACTTTCATTCATCCGCCAGCACAGCACGTGATTGGCCGCCCCAGACATCCATCCCAGCAGGAGGACACCAGCCAACAAACTCGGGAAACCCCTTGGAATCCCAAAGACTCTTAAACTGAACTGGTGTATTTGATATAGATTTAATAACCCACCTAAGAAACGAAGGGTTAAATTAATGCTTGATGGTTCTTTCAGGTTGTGTCTTATAAGTGCATAGAATCTTGAGATTTCATCATCTCACTCTTAAACTCACTCTTTCCTCACTCTCTTTTCTTTCTGCTACTCGTATGAATGTGTGCATGTGTTTGTGTTAGATATTAGTTTTATGTGTTAGAATAATCAATAAAGTCTTTGTTTGTATTTTAAAGAGAAGTGTTACTTGTGTTATGTGCTTACGAATTTAATGTCTTAAACTGCTGATATAAGTTACCTTGATAACTATAGTGTTTCACTATAGTTTGGATATTTATATCCGTTGCAGAATTGCAGCCAGTTCAAATGAGCCGCGAACGAGTCATTTGCTCGGTTGTAATAAGTGATTCTTTCGAATTCCCTATAAATTAATTAATAATTCCTTTGAGCTAAATTGATCTGTCAGAATTACTAAATTATCTTACACATGTTTAAGGATTATCTTTTAGACACAGGGAGGGGAGCTGGTAGAGTTACATTTTACTGTACTACGGCAGAGAAACACGGAAACACATAGACCTGGCATGAATATAACATCTTCTCAGTTTCTCTCCTGACATATAAGAATAAAGATTTTTCTTGGCAAGATAACTGGTGTCCGGTTCCGTGAATCAAATAATAACGGGGGAAAGACTTAATTCCAAGTCTACAGTCTGTAATTCAGCTTCCTTCAGTTTGAATTCAAATCATAATTCCACAGCATCGATGGGCTTCCCGTCCTTCTTCAGATGTTTCTTCTTCTGGCTCCTGACACATGAAACACACACCTGATCATTAAGTGTGACAGCACTGAGACGCCCCGTGGTGAGGAGCAGAGAGTTCCTCAGAGTGCTGCGCTAATCACTCTGCAGAAGTAGCAGTGCTTCGCCCTCTGAGAATATAGTTCCCAGTATGTGTACGATTAGAAGGAGGCTGTGTCTCATGTGACCTTGTTATTTGTTCTCGCTGTGACTATACAAATTATCTGCAAATTATCAGTGCTGGTACTACTCGACCTCAGTGCTGCATTTGACACTGTCGATCATAACATACTTCTGGACAGGCTGGAAAACTGGGTGGGGCTTTCTGGGATAGTCCTAAAATGGTTCAGGTCATACTTAGATGGGAGAGGTTATTATGTGAGTATAGGAGATCATAAGTCTGAGTGGACATCCATGACATGCGGAGTCCCTCAAGGCTCAATTCTTGCACCACTCCTGTTCAACCTGTACATGCTCCCAATGAGCCAAATAATGAGAAAGAACCAAATCTCTTCTCACAGCTATGCAGACGACACACAGCTCTACTTAGCCCTATCGCCTAACGATTACAGCCGCATTGACTCCCTGTGCCAATGCATTGATGAAGTCAACAGTTGGATGTGTCAAAACTTTCTTCAGTTAAACAAAGACAAAACTGAAGTCATTGTGTTTGGAAACAAAGATGAAGTTCTCAAGGTGAACGCATACCTTCACTCTAGGGGTCAAACAACTAAACATCAAGTCAGGAATCTTGGTGTGACACTAGAGTCAGACCTTAGTTTCAGTAGTCATGTCAAAGCAATAACTAAATCAGCATACTATCATCTGAAAAATATTGCAAGAATTAGATGCTTTGTTTCCAGACAAGACTTAGAGAAACTTGTGCATGCTTTCATCACCAGCAGGGTGGATTACTGTAATGGACTCCTCACTGGCCTTCCCAAAAACACCATAAGACAGTGTCAGCTCATACAGAACGCTGAGCAGAACCAGAACACATGAACATATCACACCAGTCCTCAGGTCTTTACACTGGCTCCCAGTTAGATTTAGGATTGATTTTAAAGTATTATTACTGGTATATAAATCATTCAATGGCCTAGGACCTCAATACATTGCAGATATGCTCACTGAATATAAACACAACAGATCACTCAGATCATTAGGATCATATCAGCTAGAAATACCAAGGGTTCACTCTAAGCATGGCGAGTCTGCTTTAGCTATTACACTGGACCAGCTTCCAGAGGAGATCAGATGTGCTCCTACTGTAGTCACTTTCACATCCAGACTCAGAACACTTCTGTTTAGCTGTGCATTTACTGAATGAGCACTGTGCCGCTGTTCGTCTGACTGTACTGTACTGTTTTATTTTTCTAATCTGTTTTAATTATTCTTTTTTCTTTTTATTATTTTAATTTCTTCTATGTAAAGCACTTTGAATTACCATTGTGTATGAAATGTGCTATATAAATAAACTTGCCTTGCCTATACAAATCACAACATGCAAATAGGAAAATGTTGGCATTATTTTGTCACTTATTGGGAGCAGTATGCTAGCTGGAGCCATTTACCTCCAGTCTTTGTGCTAAGCTAGGCTAGCAGTGGGAGCGTCAGTGTTACGGCACACACGGAGATGAGAAGGGTGTGTGTGGACTTATCTAACTCTGGGGGATACGGGGAATAAGATAAAGTCCCAAAAGTCGGCGTGTTCCTTTAAACCCAATTTATACTTCTGCGTCGAACTCACGCCGTAGCCGTGTCGTAGGCTGTGTATAGCACACACACTTTCTCTAACACTCTCTCACACACACACACACACACACTCTCTCTCTCTCTCTATCTCTCTCTCTCTCTCTCACACACACACACACACACACACACACACACACACACACAGAAGACTCTCATATGAAGTATTCTCTCACTCATCATCATGACACAGAACTCAGAGTTTCCGGAAACAGTGGAAGTTGCTTGATTGAGTTTTATTGAAACCGAACAAACAAAAAATAAAAGTTATAAATACAAACATCAGACCAGCGGCCGTGGCTCTTAAGGTCAGCCAGACCTAAACCCTCACCAGCAAATCCCAAATGGAAAAAAACATCTGAAGTTATAATATCAGTATATCAGTTTTTAAAAAACACAATTCAACTACTTCTAGAAATGCTAAACAGACATTAAACAGCAAATCCTGCTACAAAACTCTTTCCTTCTGTGGATTCTTTTCTCCACTTCTGCAAAAACAACGGGGGAAAATAACCGAAACGCTGAAACGAAGCTCTAGTCTACAGCCGTTATGTACACGCGAGTCCCTAAGCCACTAGCACTGAGAGAGAGAGAGAGAGACGAGAACGGGGACAACACTTTCTGGAAGGCCATTTCATGATTCAAACGTCCTCGCACACGGAAGTATCAGTGTCTTCTTTAAAATGTTCATTGTGGAGTTTAAAACGAGGAAGATGTGGGAATAAAAGTGGTCAGTGAGGGCCACGCACAGGATCTACAGGGCTATTGGAGGATAGAAAAGTCAAACAAACACTGCTGGCCAATCACCATCTTGATTCTCAGGAGGGGCGGGAGTAGCGCTGGCTAAACTAGCGACTTCACTACCGAGTCGACACTGAGATGTTAAAAATGTGAGGCTTTGAGCAGAACCGTAAACGCCTCTGATTGGCTGTTGTTCACGAGCTCATCAGATGTGACTGTGATTGGCTACAATGATCAGCGCTTCATAAACATGTAAATATACATCAGTAGCTCTTCAGCGAGCGCTAACACACACACACACACACACACACACACACACACACACGAGCGTTGGAGTGTTTTGAAAGCAGGAGCGCTATAAAATCATAATAAATTATAAGGTCTTTTTTTTCTTTACCTCTTTTTGTATAAATAAAATTAAAAATGTAAAAAAAAAAAAAAGTAAAATATAATTTGATTATAATTAGTTATACTTTCACAACACTCCAACGCTCGCATGTGTGTTAGCGCTCGCTGAAGAGCCTCACTGATGTATATTTACATGTTTATGAAGCTCTGATCATTGTAGCCAATCACAGTCACATCTGATGAGCTCGTGAACACAACAGCCAATCAGAGGCGTTTATGATTCCGCTCAAAGCCTCACATTTTTAACATCTCAGAGTCGATTAGGTAGCGCAGTCGCTAATTCAGCCAGCGCTAGGCGTGAGGGTTCCGCCTCTACTTCCACTGCTGGCCGTAGGAGTCCTGAGAGAACTCGAGCGTGTCGTTGCTGTAGCCGTAGCTGGAGGCGTAGTCGGAGCCCTGCTGCAAGGGCTGCTGGGCGATGGGTTGCGAGCCCCAGTTCTGCTGGTTCGTCTGGCGCCGTTTCGAGTCCGGCTGGTTGAACACGTCGGCCTTGCGTTTCCCGCCCACGTTCCCGCCGCGGTTTCCTCGCGCGCCTCTGGTGCCGCGACCCCTGGGTGGCTGGAAGGGCCCGCCACGCCCCCCGCGTCCACGCCCCGCCCCCATCGGGGCCCCACCCCTCGGAGCATACCCTCCCCTGCCGCGGGTGGGCGGAGCCGCACGGGCTCTGGGAGGGGGCGGAGCTCCACGGCTGCCGCGACTGCCCCGCCCCCTCATGGTGTAGCCGTCGTCGTAACCGTAGTAGGGGTCGTCGTAGCCGCCCCGGTAGTCGTGGTAATCATAACCGTAGTAGTCGTCGTAGTACTCCTCATAGCCGTAGTAATCGGGCGGGTAAGAGTATCCGCCGCGCGCACCACGTCCGCGCCCACGCCCTGGAGGCGGCATGCGGGGGGGTGGGTAGTAGTAGTAGTCGTCATACCTGGAAACACACACACACCGTTGAGACAAAACAGACACAGTTGAATATTCTGAAGACAAATGTCTACCCGTAAACCTCACTAAACCTCCTTTTAGGGACGTCCTCATTTGTAAAAACAGAATAAAAATAATTTAGGTTACACTTACACTACACTACAACAGACAGCAGACAAACAGCTAGTAGTGACATCAGCAGAAATCCACCTGTCACTCAAGTGGCCACGCCCTTAATTATGCAGAACTTTAAGGCTTAATGTACTTTAAACGGATGAGTTGTCATGAAGAGCAAAATTAGCTTTATAGACCAAAACCACTTTTTGCATAAGCAGAAGTGAAGTACGTGTGTGTGTGTGAGAGAGTGTGAGTCTCACCCGGTGTTTCTGCTGGTCTGTCGGGCAGAAGTGTGTGTGTGTGTGTGTGTGTGTGTGTGTGTGTGTGTGTGTGTGTGTGAGTGAGTGAGTGAGTGAGTGAGTGAGAGTCTCACCCGGTGTTTCTGCTGGTCTGTCGGGCAGAAGTGTGTGTGTGCGTGTGTCTCTCACCCGGTGTTTCTGCTGGTCTGTCGGGCAGAAGTGTGTGTGTGCGTGTGTGTCTCTCACCCGGTGTTTCTGCTGGTCTGTCGGGCAGAAGTGTGTGTGCGTGTGTGTGTGTGTGTGTGTGTGTCTCTCACCCGGTGTTTCTGCTGGTCTGTCGGGCAAAAGTGTGTGTCTCTCTCTGTGTGTGTGTGTGAGTGTGTGTGTGTGTGTCTCACCCGGTGTTTCTGCTGGTCTGTCGGGCAGAAGTGTGTGTGTGTATGTGTGTGTGTGTGTGTGTGTCTCACACTGGTGTTTCTGCTGGTCTGTCGGACAGAAGTGTGTGTGTGTGTGTGTGTGTGTGTGTGTCTCACCGGTGTTTCTGCTAGTCTGTCGGGCAGAAGTGTGTGTGTGTGTGTGTGTGTGTGTGTGTGTGTGTGAGAGAGTCTCACCCGGTGTTTCTGCTGGTCTGTCGGGCAGAAGTGTGTGAGTGTGTGTGTGTGTGTGTGTGTCTCACCCGGTGTTTCTGCTGGTCTGTCGGGCAGCTTGTCTCTCTTTCCTCTTCTTATCTGGAGGCTTGGCCAACACGATCTCAATCTCCTCACCACCCAGCTCTTTACCGTTCATCTCCTGCATCGCCTGCACGCACACACACACACACACACACACACACACACACACACACACACACACACACACACACACACACGAGAGACGTAAACTGACAGAGAAGCAGTGGCTGATGAATATCTGATGAATGTTTATTACGAGTTGATGATACACAGATCTACTCGCGCTGCGGAAACACTGACATCACATCTCATAACTCAAGCCTCAAGTTTAATTTAATTTGTTAGCATTTGCTTTTTGTATATTTATACAGTCGTCAACATTTGAAGTGGATCCAAACCTTTAATCAAAGTTATACATGAATCCTGAACTTTTTTGATCCACTTCAAACGTTGACGACTGTATATTCCCACTTAAGTTGGCGAGTTAGATTTATTGCAGCCGTGTTTAACAATAATTTCTTTTTGATATTTGAAGAGGTTTGATAAAAGTAAAACTCAACCTCAGCTCAACTCAACTTCAGCTGAACCTCAGCCCAACTCAACCTCAGCTCAACTCAACCTCAGCCCAACTCAACTCAACCTCAGCTCAACCAACCTCAGCCCAACTCAACCTCAGCTCAACCAACCTAAGCTCAACTCAACCTCAGCCCAACTCAACTCAACCTCAGCTCAACCAACCTCAGCCCAACTCAACCTCAGCTCAACCAACCTCAGCTCAACTCAACCTCAGCCCAACCAACCTCAGCCCAACTCAACCTCAGCTAAACCTCAGCTAAATCAACCTCAGCTCAACTCAACCTCAGCCCAACTCAACTCAACCTCAGCTCAACCAACCTCAGCTCAACTCAACCTCAGCCCAACTCAACTCAACCTCAGCTCAACCAACCTCAACTCAACTCAACCTCAGCTCAACTCAACCTCAGACCAACTCAACCTCAGCTCAACCAACCTCAGCCCAACTCAACCTCAGCTCAACCAACCTAAGCTCAACTCAACCTCAGCTCAACTCAACCTCAGACCAACTCAACCTCAGCTCAACCAACCTCAGCCCAACTCAACCTCAGCTCAACCAACCTAAGCTCAACTCAACCTCAGCCCAACTCAACTCAACCTCAGCTCAACCAACCTCAGCCCAACTCAACCTCAGCTCAACCAACCTAAGCTCAACTCAACCTCAGCTCAACCAACCTCAGCCCAACTCAACCTCAGCTCAACCAACCTCAGCTCAACTCAACCTCAGCTCAACTCAACCTCAGCTCAACTCAACCTCAGCCCAACTCAACCTCAGCCCAACTCAACCTCAGCCCAACTCAACCAACCTCAGCCCAACTCAACCTCAGCTAAACCTCAGCTAAATCAACCTCAGCTCAACTCAACCTCAGCCCAACTCAACTCAACCTCAGCTCAACCAACCTCAGCTCAACTCAACCTCAGCCCAACTCAACTCAACCTCAGCTCAACCAACCTCAGCTCAACCAACCTCAGCTCAACTCAACCTCAGCTCAACTCAACCTCAGCCCAACTCAACCTCAGCTAAACCTCAGCTAAATCAACCTCAGCTCAACTCAACCTCAGCCCAACTCAACTCAACCTCAGCTCAACCAACCTCAGCTCAACTCAACCTCAGCCCAACTCAACTCAACCTCAGCTCAACTCAACCTCAGCCCAACTCAACCTCAGCCCAACTCAACCTCAGCTCAACCAACCTCAGCCCAACTCAACCTCAGCTAAACCAACCTCAGCTCAACTCAACTCAGCCCAACTCAGCTCAACCAACCTCAACTCAACCTCAGCCCAACCAACCTCAGCCCAACTCAACCTCAGCTAAACCTCAGCTCAACCAACCTCAGCTCAACTCAGCCCAACTCAACTCAACCCAGCTCAGCTCAACCTAGCTCAGCTCAACTCAGCCCAGCTCAACTCAGCTCAACCAACCTCAGCCCAACTCAACCTCAGCTAAACCAACCTCAGCTCAACTCAACTCAGCCCAACTCAACTCAGCCCAACTCAGCTCAACCAACCTCAACTCAACCTCAGCTCAACCAACCTCAGCCCAACTCAACCTCAGCTAAACCTCAGCTCAACCAACCTCAGCTCAACTCAGCCCAACTCAACTCAACCCAGCTCAGCTCAACCTAGCTCAGCTCAACTCAGCCCAAATCAACTCAGCCGAACTCAACCTAAGCTCAGCTCAGCCCAGCTCAGCCCAACTCAACTCAGCCCAACTCAACTCAGCCCAACTCAACTCAGCCCAACTCAACTCAGCCCAACTCAACTCAGCCCAACTCAACTCAGCCCAACTCAACTCAGCCCAACTCAGCCCAACTCAACTCAGCCCAGCTCAACCTAAGCTCAGCTCAGCCCAGCTCAGCCCAACTCAACTCAGCCCAACTCAACTCAGCCCAACTCAACCTAAGCTCAGCTCAGCCCAACTCAACTCAGCCCAACTCAACTCAGCCCAACTCAACTCAGCCCAACTCAACTCAGCCCAACTCAACCTAAGCTCAGCTCAGCCCGACTCAGCTCAGCCCGACTCAGCTCAGCCCGACTCAGCCCAGCCCGACTCAGCCCAGCCCGACTCAGCCCAGCCCGACTCAGCCCAGCCCGACTCAGCCCAGCCCGACTCAGCCCAGCCCGACTCAGCCCAGCCCGACTCAGCCCAGCCCGACTCAGCCCAGCCCGACTCAGCCCAGCCCGACTCAGCCCAGCCCGACTCAGCCCAGCCCGACTCAGCCCAGCCCGACTCAGCCCAGCCCGACTCAGCCCAGCCCGACTCAGCCCAGCCCGACTCAGCCCAGCCCGACTCAGCCCAGCCCGACTCAGCCCAGCCCGACTCAGCCCAGCCCGACTCAGCCCAGCCCGACTCAGCCCAGCCCGACTCAGCCCAGCCCGACTCAGCCCAGCCCGACTCAGCCCAGCCCGACTCAGCCCAGCCCGACTCAGCCCAGCCCGACTCAGCCCAGCCCGACTCAGCCCAGCCCGACTCAGCCCAGCCCGACTCAGCCCAGCCCGACTCAGCCCAGCCCGACTCAGCCCAGCCCGACTCAGCCCAGCCCGACTCAGCCCAGCCCGACTCAGCCCAGCCCGACTCAGCCCAGCCCGACTCAGCTCAGCCCGACTCAGCTCAGCTCAGCCCAGCTCAGCTCAACTCAGCTCAGCCCAACTCAGCTCAGCCCAACTCAGCTCAGCCCAACTCAGCTCAGCCCAGCCCAACTCAGCTCAGCCCAACTCAGCTCAGCCCAACTCAGCTCAGCCCAACTCAGCCCAGCCCAGCTCAACTCAGCCCAACTCAACTCAGCTCAGCCCAACTCAGCTCAGCCCAACTCAGCTCAGCTCAGCCCAGCTCAACTCAGCTCAGCCCAGCCCAGCTCAGCCCGACTCAGCTCAGCCCGACTCAGCTCAGCCCGACTCAGCTCAGCCCGACTCAGCTCAGCCCGACTCAGCTCAGCCCGACTCAGCTCAGCCCGACTCAGCTCAGCCCGACTCAGCTCAGCCCGACTCAGCTCAGCCCGACTCAACTCAGCTCAGCCCGACTCAACTCAGCTCAGCCCGACTCAACTCAGCTCAGCCCGACTCAACTCAGCTCAGCCCGACTCAACTCAGCTCAGCCCAACTCAGCTCAGCCCAACTCAGCTCAGCCCAACTCAGCTCAGCCCAACTCAGCTCAGCCCAACTCAGCTCAGCCCAACTCAGCTCAGCCCAACTCAGCTCAGCCCAACTCAGCTCAGCCCAACTCAGCTCAGCTCAACTCAGCTCAGCTCAACTCAGCCCAACTCAACTCAGCCCAACTCAACTCAGCTCAGCCCAACTCAGCCCAACTCAACTCAGCTCAGCCCAACTCAGCTCAGCTCAGCCCAACTCAGCCCAGCCCAACTCAGCCCAGCCCAACTCAACTCAGCCCAACTCAGCTCAGCCCAACTCAACTCAACTCAGCTCAGCCCAACTCAGCTCAGCCCAACTCAGCTCAACTCAACTCAGCTCAGCCCAACTCAACTCAACTCAGCCCAACTCAGCTCAGCCCAACTCAGCCCAGCCCAGCTCAACTCAGCCCAACTCAACTCAGCTCAGCCCAACTCAGCTCAGCCCAACTCAGCTCAACTCAACTCAGCCCAACTCAACTCAGCCCAACTCAGCTCAGCCCAACTCAGCTCAGCCCAACTCAGCTCAGCCCAACTCAGCTCAGCCCAACTCAACTCAGCCCAACTCAACTCAGCCCAACTCAACTCAGCCCAACTCAACTCAGCCCAACTCAACTCAGCCCAACTCAACTCAGCTCAGCCCAACTCAGCTCAGCCCAACTCAGCTCAGCCCAACTCAGCTCAACTCAGCTCAACTCAGCTCAGCCCAGCCCGACTCAGCTCAGCCCGACTCAGCTCAGCCCGACTCAGCTCAGCCCGACTCAGCTCAGCCCGACTCAGCTCAGCCCAACTCAGCTCAGCTCAACTCAGCTCAGCTCAACTCAGCTCAGCTCAGCTCAACTCAGCCCAACTCAACTCAGCCCAACTCAACTCAGCCCAACTCAACTCAGCTCAGCCCAACTCAGCTCAACTCAGCTCAGCCCAACTCAGCCCAGCCCAACTCAACTCAGCCCAACTCAACTCAGCTCAGCCCAACTCAGCTCAGCCCAACTCAACTCAGCTCAGCCCAACTCAGCTCAGCCCAACTCAGCTCAACTCAACTCAGCTCAGCCCAACTCAACTCAACTCAGCTCAGCCCAACTCAACTCAACTCAGCCCAACTCAACTCAGCTCAACTCAGCCCAACTCAACTCAGCTCAACTCAGCCCAACTCAGCTCAGCCCAACTCAGCCCAACTCAACTCAGCTCAGCTCAGCCCAACTCAGCTCAGCTCAGCCCAACTCGACTCAGCTCAGCCCGACTCAGCTCAGCCCGACTCAGCTCAGCCCGACTCAGCTCAGCCCGACTCAGCTCAGCCCGACTCAGCTCAGCCCGACTCAGCTCAGCCCGACTCAGCTCAGCCCGACTCAGCTCAGCCCGACTCAGCTCAGCCCGACTCAGCTCAGCCCGACTCAGCTCAGCCCGACTCAGCTCAGCCCGACTCAGCTCAGCCCGACTCAGCTCAGCCCGACTCAGCTCAGCCCGACTCAACTCAGCCCGACTCAACTCAGCCCAACTCAGCTCAGCCCAACTCAGCTCAGCCCAACTCAGCTCAGCCCAACTCAGCTCAGCCCAACTCAGCTCAGCCCAACTCAGCTCAGCCCAACTCAGCTCAGCCCAACTCAGCTCAGCCCAACTCAGCTCAGCCCAACTCAGCTCAGCCCAACTCAACTCAGCCCAACTCAACTCAGCCCAACTCAACTCAGCCCAACTCAGCTCAGCTCAGCTCAGCTCAGCTCAGCTCAGCTCAGCTCAGCTCAGCCCAACTCAGCCCAGCCCAGCCCAACTCGACTCAGCTCAGCCCAACTCGACTCAGCTCAGCCCAACTCGACTCAGCTCAGCCCGACTCAGCTCAGCCCGACTCAGCTCAGCCCGACTCAGCTCAGCCCGACTCAGCTCAGCCCGACTCAGCTCAGCCCGACTCAGCTCAGCCCGACTCAGCTCAGCCCGACTCAGCTCAGCCCGACTCAGCTCAGCCCGACTCAGCTCAGCCCAGCTCAGCTCAGCCCGACTCAGCTCAGCCCGACTCAGCTCAGCCCGACTCAGCTCAGCCCGACTCAGCTCAGCCCGACTCAGCTCAGCCCGACTCAGCTCAGCTCGACTCAGCTCAGCCCAACTCAGCTCAACTCAGCTCAGCCCAACTCAGCTCAGCTCAGCTCCAGCCCAACTCAGCCCAGCCCAGCCCAACTCGACTCAGCTCAGCCCGACTCAGCTCAGCCCGACTCAGCTCAGCCCGACTCAGCTCAGCCCAACTCAGCTCAGCCCAACTCAGCTCAGCCCAACTCAGCTCAGCCCAACTCAGCTCAGCCCAACTCAGCTCAGCCCAACTCAGCTCAGCCCAACTTAGCTCAGCCCAACTCAGCCCAGCCCAACTCAGCCCAGCCCAACTCAGCTCAGCCCAACTCAGCTCAGCCCAACTCAGCTCAGCCCAACTCAGCTCAGCCCAACTCAGCTCAGCCCAACTCAACTCAGCCCAACTCAACTCAACTCAGCCCAACTCAACTCAGCTCAACTCAGCTCAGCCCAACTCAACCTAGCTCAGCTCAGCTCAGCTCAACTCAACTCAACTCAGCTCAACTCAAGCTCAACTCAAGCTCAACTCTTAATAGCCATTGCAGAAATAATGAAATTGCTGGGCATGATTGGGCATGTTTGGTCACAGGTCTGCATGTTCAATAGAAGATTAAAGCTCATAATATTCAGTATGACGATCACACACTTCCACTTGATGAATGCCAGTACAGGTGCAGTGTGGGTCGTACCTGGACGGCAGCGTCGCGCTCCTCGAAGTGGACGAAGGCGTAGTCCTTCAGCTTCTTCACGCGCTCCAGTTTCCCAAACTGAGAGAAGGTTTTCTCCAGCAGCTCCTCAGTCACCGGTGTGGCCAGCTTACGCACAAACAACACCTTCACCTGATGGACAGATCATCGTTACACTTACCATTATCATACACACTCTCACAGCAACACTAGGGTTGGGTATCGTTTGGGGTTTTTTCGATACCGGTACAAAACCAATACTTTTAAAAAAGGTACCGGTCCCTAAGCGGTGCCTAAACCGATGCTTAAAAAAAAAAGAAAGCCTCAAAACGATGGTGAATGACATTAAAGAACGTTTTTAATTGAAAAAAATAAAGTCTAAAATTCTTAAAATTTAATATATTACAATTTTTGAGTAAATATGTAAGGGATGATGTTGAGCGAGGCGGTTGTTATAGCGAATACATCCCCGACAGGCTGATCGGGACCCCGACGCGGAGCGGACTCAACCTGTTCTTCATATTTCATGTCTGAACAAATCCATCATGAAAACACGTTTACGACAGCCACCGTTTAAAAGTTATATTTAAAAAATGAGTAGAAGCACAATTATGTTCTAAAACATTATTATTATAAAAACTGCCTCATGTGCAATTAATTGTTAATGAATGGATCGGATAGACTAGAGACTGGAGCTGAACCGTCAGCATGGGAACTGAGATCGAACGGCCTCACGAGATTTGTGTCAAAGCCCAAACATCATCTCACTGAAAGCTCATTTACTGAGACATCAGGCTCTGATTGTGAACACAAGTTGTTTAGATTTATGGCTTTGATTTTCTCACATTTTTAGAGTAAATTTTGATTTTGAAAATATAAATTTCATATAAAAATTGAAAATAGTATTTTTGCGCATTGTTCATAACAATAAAAGTAAAATTCTTTAACTAAGTTCACTTTTTAAACGTTTTCCACTTCTCCATAACACCCCCTGCACATTAACTTTCCAGCTAGGGATAAAACTGCACTTTACATAATGGCACTTTATTTGAAATACAGATGCTGCTTACGAGTGTTGCTTGTTTACGTGTTTTTGATTAGTTCTTTAACTGAGATTCATTTACCATACAGAATTTCGTTGTACTATATGTATAATGACAATAAAAAAAAAAGTTCAAGTTGAAGTAAATAATATGTAGTATAAAGCCATCAGCAGTAGTGTGTGTGTGTCTGACCTTGGCCATGACCTCGGGGTCGGGCTCGGCAACGGGGTCGGCCCACTCCACGGTCACCGGGTTCCCCCACACCTTCACCTTCCCGCTCATGAGCCGGCGCCGGGCCTGGGCCGCAGACTTATGGTCCTCGTACTCCAGAAAACAGAAGCCGCGGTTCTTCTTCTTATCGTCCGGCTGCGTGTAGAGGATCACCTCCTGCAGGCCCTCTGCGAACACACACACACACACACACACACACACACACACACACACACATTACATCACAGTACATGTTCATTTAGCAGACGCTCTTATCTAAAACGACTTACACATGAGAGCAATAGAAGTGGTGAAACTAACAATACTACAACAATATGCAAGTGCTGTGACCCTTCCCAGTTTAATCTAACACAGCACATGTGTGTGTGTATATATATATATTTTTTCTTGTTCGCGTGGTGCCTAACAGCGCCCTTCAGCCGTGACTTATTCTTGATACAGCACAGCCTCTCGTACCTTATTGCTTACACACACACACACACATATATATATATATATATATATATTTTTTTTTTTTTTACACACACACACACCCCAGCCTCGGTCTCAAGAAACTAGTGTTGTCACAATACAAAAATTATGACTTCAATACGATACCAGAGTAAAATACCTCGATACTGCTACTCAGTCGATACTACGGCAAATAACTAAAACAGAACTTACAATTCATTTTTATAAATTAACTTAAAAAACTAAGAACTCGCGTGAGCTGACTCGTTCCTGTCCTGCTTCTTGACCATTCCCTCCCCTTTACATCAACCATGTTCAGATTGGCCAAGCTTTCCCAATTCTCAACAGATTGCGATGACCAAAATCTCATTTTAATGATACGAGTCATTAATATTTTTTAAATGTAATTTTATAATTACAATACAGAGATTTTATAATTTGTTTTAATTTTTGTTATTAAAAATAAGCAAAAAATGACAAACAATATGACAAATACTATAAGAAACAAATAAAATAATTTCTTTTCACAAACGTTTAAGTTCACTAAAGACGTGTTTACATGAGCACTCGCAGGACGTGAATTTTTAGAGTTTTGACTATTCAAACCTAATAATCCGCGGAAGAGAAACATCCCGCGCTTTATATTCTCATCCAAGCAAGTTTCTTTGTTGCTTACTTTGTCGAGCGCTGCGCAAATATATACTGACTCTGTCACACATCGATGCATAAAGAAATGCTCTTATTATTTAGAGTGCTGTCACTCCTAAAGTGCTGGTACTAATAAAATGTAATATCGTATTGTTTTTAATAGCAGGGTATCGCGATGCCATTCTAGTGCCAGTATATGGTGTAACACACACACACACACGCTTCAGGAACACACCGGTGACTTTGCCGAAGTCCTCCAGGATACTCTCCCGGGTCTTGTTCTTGGGAATGGACCCGACGAACAGACGGTTATTGGCCACAGAGATGCAGACGCCCAGGTACTTCCCCGAGCGGATCTCGTAGTTATCACACTGATGGGGAACACACACACACACACAGAGACACACACTGTAAAGCCTCGTCTGATTATATATGCATGTCATCCAGCAATAATCGGTGATGTTGATTGTGCAAGCCTGTCGTGAGCATGTTGTGTTAGTACATTCACTGTAATAATATCATCATAATATCATCACTATTGTCTTGAGCTGCTTTACAGCAGAGTTCGCCTCACTACTGATGGTCTGAATCATGGATTCTGTTATTCTCCTGTTGATGACTGAAGCTGCTGTGAAACCATCTGTACTGTAGAATGTTTCTGGACCGTATAGCGCTGTGAAGTGGCACATGAACGCGCACCAGTTTGACAGCTTCCTGCGCGGCATCTTTGCTGCAGAACGTGATGAAGGCGTAGCCGCGGTTCTGCCCGGTGAGCGGATCCATCATGAGCCTCAGATCCCAGATCGCACCGGCCTTCTCAAACAGCGGAACCAGCTCGTCCTCGTACAGGTCACGTGGGATCTTACCCACAAACACCTGCAGGAACACACACACACACCAGCTTGAGTACTCAGCACAGACAGAAGCAATGGTGTGTGTGTGTGTGTGTGTGTGTGAGAGAGAATGAGACCTCGGTGCCGATGCCGGGCTGTGGGCCGGAGAACACTTCATCTGGTGGCGGGCCGCCGTACTTCCGCTGACCCGTGGTGACGTCCAGTGTGTATCCGGTCCGGTCCAGCAGAGCCTGCAGGGAGAGAACACGGGTCAGAACATGGGTCAGAATGATCAAAAGTCTAGCGATACGACACAGATCAGACGTCTAGCGATACGACACAGATCAGACGTCTAGCGATACGACACAGATCAGACGTCTAGCGATACGACACAGATCAGACGTCTAGCGATACGACACAGATCAGACGTCTAGCGATACGACACAGATCAGACGTCTAGCGATACAACGCAAGACCTTCTCAATATTTTTTAATACCTCACTGCCACTTCAAGCGTGGCCAATTAATAATACCTCAGCAGGTTATACTAATTTGTTCCCTCGTATTACTATATTGTGGCCACGTTGTAAATTTGTAAAACGTGCTGAGGTATTATTAATAACCTGAATATTCACCAATTCACAAAAATAGGTTTTTAGCAGCATTCACTAATTAATAGTAGGCTATCAAACTGTTTTTGGCCACGTTGTAATTCGTTAAATCAAAATGAGGGAGGCAATTAGTTCAACGTGTCCACGATTTATTAAAACGAGGGAACAAATAAGTCGTCGTGACAACTAATTATTTAGATCAGTGGACAGGGCGCATAAGAACAAACAGAGAGAGAGCAACACGAGCGCTGTATTGCTCTCTCTCCCTCGCGCATATCAACACAATAGTAAAAGGTCGGAAGACCGATTGTGTTTTATAGATTAGTAGTTTGTTCATATAAAGTGTTTGATTAGCAAGTACATGTTTAGGAAATGCATAATACAAATTGTATGGGTTAATGTAACGGTAAACGGACTCTGCGGGTAAAACTGTGGTGATGAAACTGCGCATGCGCGGGGTAAAGCTGTGGCTCTGCGGCTCTGCAGACAGATATTATTGCGTTCTGTTCATGCGTTCACCAACCTTCTCTTAAAACATTTCGGTGCGTTGTAATACACACTGGGAACGCCAGAGCGTCCATTGTGCTTTTGAACTTCCGCCCGCCCGCCCTGGTGCTCTCAGAGGCAATTTACGAACGCACCCACAATAGCCTCGTTTTTTATGTACCTGTTCGTTTTTTTAATAAAAATGACTAAATTCACACTTTTACGATGTTTTTGGGACTCAAACTGTTGGAGAGCTAATTCAGAAAAAATACTTTCAAAATTTAAGACTTTATAAAGCCGTGATAAGACGTTTTAATACTTTTTAAGGGTCTTAATTTTCCCAAAATTGATTTATCACCTTTTAATACTTTTCAAGACCCCGCGGATACCCTGAGATCAAACCGTCTAGCGATACGACACAGCGATCAAACGTCTAGCGATACGACACAGCGATCAAACGTCTAGCGATACGACACAGCGATCAAACGTCTAGCGATACGACACAGCGATCAAACGTCTAGCGATACGACACAGCGATCAAACGTCTAGCGATACGACACAGCGATCAAACGTCTAGCGGTACGACGCAGCGATCAAACGTCTAGCGGTACGACGCAGATCAGACGTCTAGCGGTACGACGCAACGATCAGACGTCTAGCGATACGACGCAACGATCAGACGTCTAGCGATACGACGCAGATCAGACGTCTAGCGATACGACGCAGATCAGACGTCTAGCGATACGACGCAGATCAGACGTCTAGCGATACGACGCAGATCAGACGTCTAGCGATACGACGCAGATCAGACGTCTAGCGGTACGACGCAGATCAGACGTCTAGCGGTACGACGCAGATCAGACGTCTAGCGGTACGACGCAGATCAGACGTCTAGCGGTACGACGAGATCAGACGTCTAGCGGTACGACGCAGATCAGACGTCTAGCGGTACGACACAGCGATCAAACGTCTAGCGATACGACACAGACCAGTTGTCTAGCGATACGATGCAGATCAGACGTCTAGCGATACGATGCAGATCAGACGTCTAGCGATACGACACAGCGATCAAACGTCTAGCGATACGACACAGACCAGTTGTCTAGCGATACGATGCAGATCAGACGTCTAGCGATACGACACAGCGATCAAATGTCTAGCGATACGATGCAGATCAGACGTCTAGCGGTACAACGCAGATCAGAGGTCTAGCGGTACGACACAGCGATCAAACGTCTAGCGATACGACACAGATCAGTTGTCTAGCGATACGACGCAGATCAGTTGTCTAGCGATACGATGCAGATCAGTTGTCTAGCGATACGACGCAGATCAGTTGTCTAGCGATACGACGCAGATCAGACGTCTAGCGATACGACACAGATCAGTTGTCTAGCGGTACGACGCAGATCAGACGTCTAGCGGTACGACGCAGATCAGACGTCTAGCGGTACGACCAGACGTCTAGCGGTACGACGCAGCGACCAGACGTCTAGCGGTACGACGCAGCGATCAGACGTCTAGCGGTACGACGCAACGATCAGACGTCTAGCGATACGACGCAACGATCAGACGTCTAGCGATACGACGCAACGATCAGACGTCTAGCGGTACGACGCAGATCAGACGTCTAGCGGTACGACGCAGATCAGACGTCTAGCGGTACGACGCAGATCAGACGTCTAGCGGTACGACGCAGATCAGACGTCTAGCGGTACGACGCAGATCAGACGTCTAGCGGCACGACGCAGATCAGACGTCTAGCGGCACGACGCAGATCAGACGTCTAGCGGCACGACGCAGATCAGACGTCTAGCGGCACGACGCAGATCAGACGTCTAGCGACACGACGCAGATCAGACGTCTAGCGACACGACGCAGATCAGACGTCTAGCGACACGACGCAGATCAGACGTCTAGCGACACGACGCAGATCAGACGTCTAGCGGTACGACGCAGATCAGACGTCTAGCGGTACGACGCAGATCAGACGTCTAGCGATACGACACAGATCAGACGTCTAGCGATACGACACAGCGATCAAACGTCTAGCGATACGACACAGATCAGTGGTCTAGCGATACGATGCAGATCAGACGTCTAGCGATACGACACAGCGATCAAACGTCTAGCGATACGACACAGATCAGTGGTCTAGCGATACGATGCAGATCAGACGTCTAGCGATACGACACAGCGATCAAACGTCTAGCGATACGACACAGATCAGTTGTCTAGCGATACGATGCAGATCAGTTGTCTAGCGATACCTTTTTTTGACACTTTCCACATTCTCACGTCACGTCCGTCTACGCATTTCCGCCAGAGCGCACATTTTTGTTTCCTTATTTTGTTTTGGATCATTTAAACGAACTTAATAAGCCTGTGATATCTTCTTCGGGGCGTAAAAGGAAAGTAAAAGCTGAAACTGTTTCACGTAGCCTTGCTAAAGCAGCTCGCTAGTGTTGAGGGAAAAGCCCCCTGTACTGAGTCTAATCACAACAGCAGTTAGTCACGCGTCTCTGTCAGCGGAGGAGATTAGCGTTACAAAGATTAACCGAGTGTTTTATTATGCATCATAGCAATTACATGGTTTTGTTTAACTCTGAAACATGAAATGTGGAGTTACTTAATCTAAACACCCCAGCTGCAGTTTGACTGATCCTGCAAATGAACTCTTCTGCTGTGAATGCCCCAAGATGGTCTCGTGTGCTGCGCTAATCACTCCGCCCAAGTAACGTTAGCTGTGCTCCTGCGCCTAGTGAGAATATAGTTCCCAGGATTTATACGATTAAAATTGGTCTCTGTCTCATATAGCCTTGTTATTTGTACACGCTGTGACTATACAGATCACAACATGTAAATAGGAAAATGTTTGCATTATTTTGTCACTTATTGGGATTAGTATGCTACCATTATCCATTTACATCCAGTCTTTGTGCTAAGCTAGGCTAGCGGTGGGTGCGTCAAATAACACTTACAGAACGCACAGAAATGAAAAAGGTATGTATGGACTTATCTAACTCTGGGGGATACTGTGAATAAGCTAAAGTCCCAAAAAGTCAGAGTGTTCCTTTAATGTTATATATTTTGGTTGCATTTGTGTGTAAATAAAAATGTAACTGGTTGTGTAAACTTGGCACATAATAGCTAAATATTGATAAATCAACCGATATAGCCCTGAATCAAATCGCAGAATGTGTGTAGGTATCCACAAGCATGGTCTCGCTGGCGGAGAGAATGGATATCATGCCGTATGGTGATGAACTGACGTACACCCCTGTATGATGCGGTACCTTTATCTTGGTCTCGTCGGGGCCTTTCGTCGACTCCTGCACTTTATTGCCCTGCTTCTCCCGCTGCCGGTACGTCTTCATCACGCCACACAGGAACGCACTCTTGTTCTGCAGGCAGTGTGAGGGAAGGGAAGGTTAAAGGGATAGTTCACCCAAACATTTACATTAGCCCATGATTTACTCATCCTCAAGTCATCCTAGGTGTAAATGACATTCTTCTTTCAGACAGATATAATCTGAGTTATATTAAAAAATGTCCTGGCTCTTCCAAGCTTTATAATGGCAGTCAATGGGAATATTTTTTTGGAAGTCCATCTATGGATATATATGGATAGATGCACTTTTATGATGATAGACGCACTTTTATCATGGATAGATGGACTTCTTTTATGGACTTCCAAAAAAACATACCTAGGATTCAATTTTTGGGTGAACTATTCCTTTAAGCAGCTGAAACAGGTGTGTGAGAGCAGAGATTGAGTGTTTGTTTACCTGCACAGGTGTGTGTGTGTGAGAGTGAGAGAGTGAGAGTGTGTGTGTGAGAGAGTGAGTGAGTGAGTGAGTGAGTGAGTGAGTGTTTGTGTTTGAGTGTTAGTTCACCTGCACGTGTGAGAGGTCCGACTCCTTGAACTGCTGCAGGACCGACAGCGCTCCCTCCTCATTAAACTCCCTCAGGGCATCCAGTGCTCGCTCGTCCAGATCTGCGTACGCCACCAGCCCTGAGCACACACACACACACACACACTCACCACATCAGACGCGCTCGAACCCATCATACACACCGCGTCAGATGTGCTCGAAGCCATCACACACACGCCACCAGACCTGAGCACACACACACCATCAGACGTGGTCGAACCCATCACACACACCACCAGACCTGAGCACACACACACACACACACTCACCACATCAGACGCGCTCGAACCCATCATACACACCACGTCAGATGCGCTCGAAGCCATCACACACACGCCACCAGACCTGAGCACACACACACCATCAGACGTGGTCGAACCCATCACACACACGCCACCAGACCTGAGCACACACACACCATCAGACGTGGTCGAACCCATCACACACACGCCACCAGACCTGAGCACACACACACCATCAGACGTGGTCGAACCCATCACACACACACCACCAGACCTGAGCACACACACACACACCATCAGACGTGGTCGAACCCATCACACACACACCACCAGACCTGAGCACACACACCATCAGACGTGGTCGAACCCATCACACAAACACCACCAGACCTGAGCACACACACACACCATCAGACGTGGTCGAACCCATCACACACACACCACCAGACCTGAGCACACACACACACACACCATCAGACGTGGTCGAACCCATCACACACACACCACCAGACCTGAGCACACACACACACACACACTAGGCATGTGCCGGTATTAAATTTTCATGCTGCGATTAATTGATTGAGCTATTATCACGGTATACGGTATTATCACGATATTTTAATTGCTCAAGAGAAACGGATGGATTGGGGGGGGGGGGGATGTAGAAAAAAAAAACTTGCATCACAATAGGTGTAATTGTGATTGTCAAAACATTTGGTAACTAAACAGAATTTTACACAACTTTCACGATTTCAATTCAATTCTTGGGATTTGATTTCAATCTTGATTCAATATTGACTCTTTGGATAAATATTGGGTACAGTAGATGGCCTACATGTTAATTTTTCTCAAGAAAAAATATATCTCACATAATGCTGTAAACATACAGTGAGCCCTGTCAGCTTTCATTATAATAGGTTTTCATTATAATAACAATTATGACACAAGTAAAAATATAATACAAATGTAATATAGTGCACATATTTAGCGAAATACTCCTCTCTATAGCTATTTTTTCTAGTCAACTAACGTTGGTCATTAAATGGCTTTCCTGAGGTAAATGTAACGTTCTGTGACATAATTGTTCATCTGCAGTTTTATTGACCTCTTTCCGTGGCTGAAAAACACTGATTGATCAATATTATGTATGAGGCATGAATACCTTTCGGTAAGCTGTACTGTATCTTTAAATAAAAAGTAACATGATCGGTTTGCTTGAACTGAGGCGCTACAGCGATCGGTCACGTCAAATTTACAAGCACCAAAACGGTATTTATTGTCTGAATTTCGTAATAAAATGGACAGAACCTGATAGCTGAGAATTTTTTTCATATCAGAAGTACCCTGCTCTGCCTAGTCTGTCGGTGTCAGTGTCCTCTTTGCTCCGCGATTTTTCTCTGCGTGAGAAAATGAATGTGTGGCGTGAGAGCGTGTGAGAAGTGTCGATTGCGTGAGTCTCACACTGAATGCGTAGAGTTGGCAGCCCAGCTTTTAGAGGGGGGATAAATCCTTTATTTTACTGTCTATGGATAAATCGTCGGCAGCGTTCCTCCTTCCGCCGTGCTTCTTCTCCATGTGGGGATTGTTTACATTAGACTAGAGTGCGCACTGCGCCGCATGCACACAGTGCTAATACATGTGGGGATTGTTTACATCAGAGTGCGCACGTGTTTCGCGCAGCATATCGCAGTGTTTATTTAAGCGGTTGATGGAAAATAAGCTAATGCGCCTTCTATAAATATAAATTCTGATCTATTGTTTTTCACGGTATTTTGAAGTGCCCGCGATAACAATATCGTGCATATTCATTACCGCGATTTACCGCATTACCGGATACCGGCACATGTCTTACACACACACACCATCAGACGCGCTCGAACCCATCCCACACACACCACCAGACCTGAGCACACACACACACACACACACAATCAGACGTGGTCGAACCCATCACACACACACCACCAGACCTGAGCACACACACACACACAATCAGACGTGGTCAAACCATCACACACACACCACCAGACCTGAGCACACACACACACACACACAATCAGACGTGGTCGAACCCATCACACACACACCACCAGACCTGAGCACACACACAATCAGACGTGGTCGAACCCATCACACACACACCACCAGACCTGAGCACACACACACACACACACACACACACACACACACAATCAGACGTGGTCGAACCCATCACACACACACCACCAGACCTGAGCACACACACACACACACAATCAGACGCGCTCGAACCCATCCCACACACACCACCAGACCTGAGCACACACACACACACACACACACAATCAGACGTGGTCGAACCCATCACAAACACACCACCAGACCTGAGCACACACACACACCATCAGACGTGGTCGAACCATCACACACACACACACCACCAGACCTGAGCACACACACACCATCAGACGTGGTCGAACCCATCACACACACAACACCAGACCTGAGCACACACACACCATCAGACGTGGTCGAACCATCACACACACACACACCACCAGACCTGAGCACACACACACCATCAGACGTGGTCGAACCCATCACACACACAACACCAGACCTGAGCACACACACACCATCAGACGTGGTCGAACCCATCACACACACACCACCAGACCTGAGCACACACACACACACACACCATCAGACGTGGTCGAACCATCACACACACACACCACCAGACCTGAGCACACACACACACCATCAGATGTGGTCGAACCCATCACACACACACCACCAGACCTGAGCACACACACACACCATCAGACGTGGTCGAACCCATCACACACACACCACCAGACCTGAGCACACACACACCATCAGACGTGGTCGAACCATCACACACACACCACCAGACCTGAGCACACACACACACCATCAGACGTGGTCGAACCCATCACACACACACCACCAGACCTGAGCACACACACACCATCAGACGTGGTCGAACCATCACACACACACACCAGCAAACCTGAGCACACACACACCATCAGACGTGGTCGAACCCATCACACACACACCACCAGACCTGAGCACACACACACCATCAGACGTGGTCGAACCATCACACACACACCACCAGACCTGAGCACACACACACACAATCAGACGTGGTCGAACCATCACACACACACCACCAGACCTGAGCACACACACACACCATCAGACGTGGTCGAACCCATCACACACACACCACCAGACCTGAGCACACACACACCATCAGACGTGGTCGAACCATCACACACACACACCAGCAAACCTGAGCACACACACACCATCAGACGTGGTCGAACCCATCACACACACACCACCAGACCTGAGCACACACACACACCATCAGACGTGGTCGAACCATCACACACACACCACCAGACCTGAGCACACACACACACCATCAGACGTGGTCGAACCATCACACACACACCACCAGACCTGAGCACACACACACACACACACACACACACACACACACACACACACACACACACACACACACACACACACACACCATCAGACGTTGTCGAACCATCACACACACACCACCAGACCTGAGCACACACACACACACACACACACACACACACACACACACACACACCATCAGACGTGGTCGAACCCATCACACACACACCACCAGACCTGAGCACACACACACACCACCAGACCTGAGCACACACACACACAATCAGACGTGGTCGAACCCATCACACACACACCACCAGACCTGAGCACACACACACACACACACACACACACACACACACACACACACACACACACACAATCAGACGTGGTCGAACCCATCACACACACACCACCAGACCTGAGCACACACACACACACAATCAGACGTGGTCGAACCCATCACACACACACCACCAGACCTGAGCACACACACACACACCATCAGACGTGGTCGAACCATCACACACACACACACCACCAGACCTGAGCACACACACACACACACACACACACACACACACACACACACACACACACAATCAGACGTGGTCGAACCATCACACACACACCACCAGACCTGAGCACACACACACCATCAGACGTGGTCGAACCATCACACACACACACACACACCACCAGACCTGAGCACACACACACACCATCAGACGTGGTCGAACCCATCACACACACACACCACCAGACCTGAGCACACACACACACACAATCAGACGTGGTCGAACCCATCACACACACACCACCAGACCTGAGCACACACACACACAATCAGACGTGGTCGAACCATCACACACACACCACCAGACCTGAGCACACACACACACCATCAGACGTGGTCGAACCCATCACACACACACCACCAGACCTGAGCACACACACCATCAGACGTGGTCGAACCCATCACACACACACACCACCAGACCTGAGCACACACACACACACACACACACACAATCAGACGTGGTCGAACCATCACACACACACCACCAGACCTGAGCACACACACACCATCAGACGTGGTCGAACCATCACACACACACACACCACCAGACCTGAGCACACACACACCATCAGACGTGGTCGAACCCATCACACACACACACCACCAGACCTGAGCACACACACACCATCAGACGTGGTCGAACCATCACACACACACACCACCAGACCTGAGCACACACACACACACACACACACACACCATCAGATGTGGTCGAACCCATCACACACACACCACCAGACCTGAGCACACACACACACACACACACACACACACACACACCATCAGACGTGGTCGAACCCATCACACACACACCACCAGACCTGAGCACACACACACCATCAGACGTGGTCGAACCATCACACACACACCACCAGACCTGAGCACACACACACACCATCAGACGTGGTCGAACCCATCACACACACACCACCAGACCTGAGCACACACACACCATCAGACGTGGTCGAACCATCACACACACACACCAGCAAACCTGAGCACACACACACACCATCAGACGTGGTCGAACCCATCACACACACACCACCAGACCTGAGCACACACACACCATCATACGTGGTCGAACCATCACACACACACCACCAGACCTGAGCACACACACACACACCATCAGACGTGGTCGAACCATCACACACACACCACCAGACCTGAGCGCACACACACACACACCATCAGACGTTGTCGAACCATCACACACACACCACCAGACCTGAGCACACACACACACCATCAGACGTGGTCGAACCCATCACACACACACCACCAGACCTGAGCACACACACACCATCAGACGTGGTCGAACCATCACAGACACACACCAGCAAACCTGAGCACACACACACACCATCAGACGTGGTCGAACCCATCACACACACACCACCAGACCTGAGCACACACACACCATCAGACGTGGTCGAACCATCACAGACACACCACCAGACCTGAGCACACACACACACACACCATCAGACGTGGTCGAACCATCACACACACACCACCAGACCTGAGCACACACACACACCATCAGACGTGGTCGAACCCATCACACACACACCACCAGACCTGAGCACACACACACCATCAGACGTGGTCGAACCCATCACACACACACCACCAGACCTGAGCACACACACACACCATCAGACGTGGTCGAACCCATCACACACACACCACCAGACCTGAGCATACACACACACCATCAGACGTGGTCGAACCATCACACACACACCACCAGACCTGAGCACACACACACACCATCAGACGTGGTCGAACCCATCACACACACACCACCAGACCTGAGCACACACACCAGGCCTAAAAAAAAAATTTGTTTGGTTCCGGTTTCCGACCGACAATGTCAATTTATGTGCGACCCAAATTTATTTTATGAGACTGGGGAAGAACGGTCTTTCACACATCGTTAATTAAATTACAGTTTCTTTTAAATGCTGTTTTACACTTAAGTAATCCGTTAAAAACCATTAAGTATTGCATCAAAATCCTTTAACTGTCAATTCCTAAAGTGAGCTATAACTTAAGGTTTGGAAATCGTAACATTAAGAGAAACACGGGGGGGGGGGGGGGGGGGAGTCAACAATATATCGCGGAACAGAGAGGGCACTGACAACATGCTGACAGACAGGACATTAGTTAACATTACCAGCTTACTTTTAATATGAAACAAAGTCTCATTTGGTTATTTCACCTTTCAAATGTGGTCATTTTTTAAAGAAATGTAAACAATAAATACCGTTTTGTGGCTCTTGAATGTGTCGAACAGATCGCTGTAAGTTAGATCATCAGTTAAAACTAACTGATCGTCTCTTGCTTCTAGTTAATTTATAGCATCAAAATCAAATAAACCACATAAATGAACATAAAGAATGTTGTTTGACTACAAAATGCTCTTGTAGATTCGTATCAGCTGCCGGCAAAATCGACAGAGCTGAGAAATGGACAGACCTAGCAAGCGATGTGGTGTCGACACCAACTCACCAGCTTGGTTCGGTTGTCAGTGGTGTGACGTCCTTATTTCAGTTCAGGTATTTAGTGAGCAGAGTCAATGGCTGCCATAAGTTTCCTTAAGTTCAACGGTTTGAATTGTTACATTTTATTTTGAAGATTTTCTGAGAAGATTTGTATTGAGGTTAATACTATTAAAGATATTAGATGAAACATTGCTTGAGATGTCTGGTTTTTAGTAGAAAAAAGTACCGGTACACACATTTAAAATCAGCGTGTGTGTGTGTGTGTAAAACTGCCACTGGAGGAAAATAAATAAATAAATAAAATAAAAAAAAATCCCTACCGACCCATGACCTCAACTGACAACCAACCGGAACCAAACTTTTTTTTTTTTTAGGCCCCACCAGACCTGAGCACACACACACACACAATCAGACGTGGTCGAACCCATCACACACACACACCAGCAGACCTATGCACACACACACACACACAATCAGACGTGGTCGAACCCATCACACACACACCACCAGACCTGAGCACACACACAATCAGACGTGGTCGAACCCATCACACACACACCACCAGACCTGAGCACACACACACACACACACACACAATCAGACGTGGTCGAACCCATCACACACACACCACAAGACCTGAGCACACACACCATCAGACGTGGTCGAACCATCACACACACACACCACCAGACCTGAGCACACACACACACACACACACAATCAGACGTGGTCGAACCCATCACACACACACCACCAGACCTGAGCACACACACACACACACACACCATCAGACGTGGTCGAACCATCACACACACACCACCAGACCTGAGCACACACACACACACACACACACACACACACACACACAATCAGACGTGGTCGAACCCATCACACACACACCACCAGACCTGAGCACACACACACACACACAATCAGACGTGGTCGAACCATCACACACACACCACCAGACCTGAGCACACACACACACACACACACACACACACACACACACAATCAGACGTGGTCGAACCATCACACACACGCCACCAGACCTGAGCACACACACACACACAATCAGACGTGGTCGAACCATCACACACACACCACCAGACCTGAGCACACACACACACACAATCAGACGTGGTCGAACCCATCACACACACACCACCAGACCTGAGCACACACACACAAACACAATCAGACGTGGTCGAACCCATCACACACACACACCACCAGACCTGAGCACACACACACACACACACACACAATCAGACGTGGTCGAACCCATCACACACACACCACCAGACCTGAGCACACACAATCAGACGTGGTCGAACCCATCACACACACACACACCACCAGACCTGAGCACACACAATCAGACGTGGTCGAACCCATCACACACACACACACCACCAGACCTGAGCACACACACACACACACAATCAGACGTGGTCGAACCCATCACACACACACCACCAGACCTGAGCACACACACACACCATCAGACGTGGTCGAACCATCACACACACACACCACCAGACCTGAGCACACACACACACACACACACACACACACACACACACACACACACACACACACACACACAATCAGACGTGGTCGAACCCATCACACACACACCACCAGACCTGAGCACACACACACACACACACACAATCAGACGTGGTCGAACCATCACACACACACCACCAGACCTGAACACACACACACACACACACACACACACACACACACACAATCAGACGTGGTCGAACCCATCACACACACACCACCAGACCTGAGCACACACACACAATCAGACGTGGTCGAACCCATCACACACACACCACCAGACCTGAGCACACACACACACCATCAGACGTGGTCGAACCCATCACACACACACCACCAGACCTGAGCACACACACACACCATCAGACGTGGTCGAACCCATCACACACACACCACCAGACCTGAGCACACACACACCATCAGACGTGGTCGAACCATCACACACACACCACCAGACCTGAGCACACACACACACCATCAGACGTGGTCGAACCCATCACACACACACCACCAGACCTGAGCACACACACACACCATCAGACGTGGTCGAACCCATCACACACACACCACCAGACCTGAGCACACACACCATCAGACGTGGTCGAACCATCACACACACACCACCAGACCTGAGCACACACACACACACACACACACACACACACACACACCCCATCAGACGTGGTCGAACCCATCACACACACACCACCAGACCTGAGCACACACACACACACACACACACACCATCAGACGTGGTCGAACCATCACACACACACCACCAGACCTGAGCACACACACACACACACAATCAGACGTGGTCGAACCCATCACACACACACCACCAGACCTGAGCACACACACACACACACACCATCAGACGTGGTCGAACCATCACACACACACCACCAGACCTGAGCACACACACACACACACACACACACACACACACACACACACACACACACACACACACACACACACACACACACACAATCAGACGTGGTCGAACCATCACACACACACCACCAGACCTGAGCACACACACACACACACACACACAATCAGACGTGGTCGAACTAGGGCTGGGCGATATGGCCAAAAAAAAATATCACGATAATTTTTTTATATCAGTCGATATCGATAATTATCACGATAAAAGTCAAATCTTTATTTCTTTAAAGTTTAAAGGCAGATTTTTGCTCATAAGTGAAAGTTGTAGAAACCAGAGCGTTAACTGTGGTTTTAAACTACTCTTTATTGTCAGAACATATCAGGACAAACACTTGCCAAACTGGGGAACATTTCACAAATCTGAGGTAGAACATTCAAACATTTGTCATTTTTCCTTAACAAAATAAATATCTTTATTGGACAATTTCTTAGTTTCTGCATGTGCTAATTTATTTATTTTTTTGGGTAAAATGTAATATTCTGACTGAGTTTTATTAAACTTAACCATTGGTCATCCAGTATCATGCATGTAGATCATGAGAACCACAGATGAAACCAGGCATAGCCTGCCCTACAGCACCTCACTATCATAGCAAAATGTAACTTTATGGTTTCTATGGTATTTGTATGAAAAACAGTAGTCTAAATACATTATTAAATACTGTAATTATATTCCATTAGTCCTTTAATACATTGTCTACATTAATAATATAATAGCAATTCCATATGTATAGTATATCCCACATTTCATGGTGCAGTTAATATTACTAAGCTAACAGTAAATCCGTGGTAAATGATGGGAATTTCAGCCTTCAGACTATATCGTTGCGCACAGTGTTTCTCCTGTTTGTCAGCACTGTTTCATCTGCCTTTAAGCTGGTTTAAATCACGGAGACATTTGTGTTCCTCGCTGAATTCAAACGCTTCTCACTGGATTTCGTGACCGAGACCGATCAGAGTAAATAGGTGTGTTGGACATCGGCTGCGGCTGGATGCACCCGATCGGCGAGAGTAGCCGTGCAGGCGGGAGGAGCTGCAAACGGAGACGTGAAGTCGGACACTTTCTGGTTCCCGTAGTGACCGCTCACGTGGTGTTTGCATACTTTACCACAGCTGAAGTGAAATTAATGCAATTTTTGCCAAATAATGTTTCAGAGACATTTTCATTCAATACTTTATGTACTGCTTCATACAGCGTCTGTTTGAACAAGAATAAAGTTCAACATATATATAGCCTAAGTGGAGTCTACGTTTTTTAATCAGTTTTATTTTGATAAACATGACACAATATAACATCGCAACTACATGAAAATAGTGTTTACTGTTATAAAAAACTGATTTGTGCGCTTTAGAGGAAATAAATGTGTTTGCATAAACACGAAACACACGTGATCGTTGTCATGCAGTGAATCCGGCCAATCGTGGAACAGCTGTGTCATCATCAGAGCTCCTGCAGCCGCTCTGGAGAAGCTGCGCTGGCTGAGTTCTCCGGCTACTCTCGAGTCGGTCTCGCGGTGCTTTGATGGCATACGTCACAGTCACGTGGCGTCGGCGCCGCATCAAGTCGGACACAATTTCTAACCGGCATGCACTGCTTTAAGTCAGCCGCCGATCGGTCTGCGCAGAGCTGCATGAAGTCGAACAAGCCTAATGAATCTGCTCTAACTTTAGTGAGCTCGCGCTCGCGCTGCCGTTTGGACTTTGAGCCGAGCGGATAAACGGTCCGTGTGGCGCGCGGTTCAAATGAGTTTCGTTCCGCTTTTGGCGCATAAACATTATCGAACATTTATCGACCTCTTGATATCGTTTTATCGAGAAAAATTATATCGCGATAATTATCGTTATCGTTTTATCGCCCAGCCCTAGGTCGAACCCATCACACACACACACCACCAGACCTGAGCACACACACACACACCATCAGACGTGGTCGAACCATCACACACACACCACCAGACCTGAGCACACACACACACACACAATCAGACGTGGTCGAACCCATCACACACACACCACCAGACCTGAGCACACACACACACACACACACACACACACACACACACACACACACACACACCATCAGACGTGGTCGAACCCATCACACACACACCACCAGACCTGAGCACACACACACACACACACAATCAGACGTGGTCGAACCCATCACACACACACCACCAGACCTGAGCACACACACACACACACAATCAGACGTGGTCGAACACATCACACACACACCACCAGACCTGAGCACACACACACACACACAATCAGACGTGGTCGAACCCATCACACACACACCACCAGACCTGAGCACACACACACACACACAATCAGACGTGGTCGAACCATCACACACACACCACCAGACCTGAGCACACACACACACACACAATCAGACGTGGTCGAACCCATCACACACACACCACCAGACCTGAGCACACACACACACACACACACACACACACACACACACACACACACACACCATCAGACGTGGTCGAACCCATCACACACACACCACCAGACCTGAGCACACACACACACACACACACAATCAGACGTGGTCGAACCCATCACACACACACCACCAGACCTGAGCACACACACACACACACAATCAGACGTGGTCGAACACATCACACACACACCACCAGACCTGAGCACACACACACACACACACACACACACAATCAGACGTGGTCGAACCATCACACACACACCACCAGACCTGAGCACACACACACACACACACACACACACACACACACACACACACACACACACACACACACACACAATCAGACGTGGTCGAACCATCACACACACACCACCAGACCTGAGCACACACACCACCAGATCTGAGCACACACACACACACAATCAGACGTGGTCGAACACATCACACACACACCACCAGACCTGAGCACACACACACACACACACACACACACACACACACACACAATCAGACGTGGTCGAACCATCACACACACACCACCAGACCTGAGCACACACACACACACACACACACAATCAGACGTGGTCGAACCCATCCCACACACACCACCAGACCTGAGCACACACACACACACACACACACACACACACACACACACAATCAGACGTGGTCGAACCATCACACACACACCACCAGACCTGAGCACACACACACACACACACACAATCAGACGTGGTCGAACCCATCACACACACACCACCAGACCTGAGCACACACACACACACCATCAGACGTGGTCGAACCCATCACACACACACCACCAGACCTGAGCACACACACACACACACACACACAATCAGACGTGGTCGAACCCATCACACACACACCACCAGACCTGAGCACACACACACACACACACAATCAGACGTGGTCGAACCCATCACACACACACCACCAGACCTGAGCACACACACACACACACACCACCAGACCTGAGCACACACACACACACACACAATCAGACGTGGTCGAACACATCACACACACACCACCAGACCTGAGCACACACACACACACACACACACACACACACACACACACACAATCAGACGTGGTCGAACCATCACACACACACCACCAGACCTGAGCACACACACACACACACACACACACACACACACACAATCAGACGTGGTCGAACCATCACACACACACCACCAGACCTGAGCACACACACACACACAATCAGACGTGGTCGAACACATCACACACACACCACCAGACCTGAGCACACACACACACACACACACACACACACAATCAGACGTGGTCGAACCATCACACACACACCACCAGACCTGAGCACACACACACACACACACACACACACACACACACACACACACACACAATCAGACGTGGTCGAACCATCACACACACACCACCAGACCTGAGCACACACACACACACACAATCAGACGTGGTCGAACCCATCACACACACACCACCAGACCTGAGCACACACACACACACACACACACACACACACACACACACACACACACACACACACACACAATCAGACGTGGTCGAACACATCACACACACACCACCAGACCTGAGCACACACACACACACACACACACAATCAGACGTGGTCGAACACATCACACACACACCACCAGACCTGAGCACACACACACACACACACACACACACACACACACACACACACACAATCAGACGTGGTCGAACCATCACACACACACCACCAGACCTGAGCACACACACACACACACACACACACACACAATCAGACGTGGTCGAACCCATCACACACACACCACCAGACCTGAGCACACACACACACACACACACACACACAATCAGACGTGGTCGAACCATCACACACACACCACCAGACCTGAGCACACACACACACACACAATCAGACGTGGTCGAACCCATCACACACACACCACCAGACCTGAGCACACACACACACACACACACACACACACACACACAATCAGACGTGGTCGAACCATCACACACACACCACCAGACCTGAGCACACACACACACACACACAATCAGACGTGGTCGAACCCATCACACACACACCACCAGACCTGAGCACACACACACACACACACACACACACACACACACACACACACACCATCAGACGTGGTCGAACCCATCACACACACACCACCAGACCTGAGCACACACACACACACACACACACACACACACACACACACAATCAGACGTGGTCGAACCATCACACACACACCACCAGACCTGAGCACACACACACACACACACACAATCAGACGTGGTCGAACCCATCACACACACACCACCAGACCTGAGCACACACACACACACACACACACAATCAGACGTGGTCGAACCCATCACACACACACCACCAGACCTGAGCACACACACACACACACACACACACACACACACACACACACACACAATCAGACGTGGTCGAACCATCACACACACACCACCAGACCTGAGCACACACACACACACACACACACACACACACACACAATCAGACGTGGTCGAACCATCACACACACACCACCAGACCTGAGCACACACACACACACAATCAGACGTGGTCGAACACATCACACACACACCACCAGACCTGAGCACACACACACACACACACACACACACACAATCAGACGTGGTCGAACCATCACACACACACCACCAGACCTGAGCACACACACACACACACACACACACACACACACACACACACACACACAATCAGACGTGGTCGAACCATCACACACACACCACCAGACCTGAGCACACACACACACACACAATCAGACGTGGTCGAACCCATCACACACACACCACCAGACCTGAGCACACACACACACACACACACACACACACACACACACACACACACACACACAATCAGACGTGGTCGAACACATCACACACACACCACCAGACCTGAGCACACACACACACACACACACACAATCAGACGTGGTCGAACACATCACACACACACCACCAGACCTGAGCACACACACACACACACACACACACACACACACACACACACACACAATCAGACGTGGTCGAACCATCACACACACACCACCAGACCTGAGCACACACACACACACACACACACACACACAATCAGACGTGGTCGAACCCATCACACACACACCACCAGACCTGAGCACACACACACACACACACACACCATCAGACGTGGTCGAACCATCACACACACACCACCAGACCTGAGCACACACACACACACACAATCAGACGTGGTCGAACCCATCACACACACACCACCAGACCTGAGCACACACACACACACACACACACACACACACACACAATCAGACGTGGTCGAACCATCACACACACACCACCAGACCTGAGCACACACACACACACACACAATCAGACGTGGTCGAACCCATCACACACACACCACCAGACCTGAGCACACACACACACACACACACACACACACACACACACACACACACCATCAGACGTGGTCGAACCCATCACACACACACCACCAGACCTGAGCACACACACACACACACACACACACACACA
>CM043365.1:2112558-2142558 GCA_023718395.1 Leucaspius delineatus | reverse complement strand
GAGAGAGAGAGTGTGTGTGTGTGTGAGAGAGAGAGAGAGAGAGTGTGTGTGTGTGAGAGAGAGAGAGAGAGAGAGAGAGCAAGAGTGTGTGTGTGTGTGTGAGGGAGAGAGAGAGTGTGTGTGAGAGAGAGAGAGAGAGAGAGAGAGAGAGAGCAAGAGTGTGTGTGTGTGTGTGTGTGTGAGGGAGAGAGAGAGAGAGAGAGGGTTATTATTATTATTTGCTATATCTAGTCATGGATATATAGTCAAGTCATCTTCATTTATATAGCGCTTTTAACAATGTAGACTGTTTCAAAGCAGCTTTACAGAGATAAACGTATAATTTAAGGTAACAGAGATTGTTTTGGCTTTATAGCGGTTCTTTAGTAAAGTTATTTTCCATCTAAAGTTAGTTATGATTGATTTGGTTCCGTCGCAATGATCATTTGTTATTAAATTAGGGGCCGCTAAGACGACACAATTCCCTCTACACAGACTTTAAACGCGAACCTGTGAGAAACTCTGATGCCGTTCACATGAGCATTAAGAACTGGTTCTATAGTTATGTGCGTTAGAATATATGTACGCAGGTTTGGAATTCCCTACAGACCAAGCCTAAACAAAGTACTGGTGTTTCCTTATAATTTTTCATACAGAATTTTATTTTATTTTATCTCTTCGGGGTAGATATGCGAATTGAGTTTCCCGACAGCGCTTCATCTGTAGAGAGGGAGAGGGATCCTCCATAGGGAGAGACTCTAGTGGCACTTCAGCACTGCGTCGGGTCAGGCCAAGCTATATATATATAATATTGTCTTTTTATTAGTTTTATTAGCATTTTCAGCTTTACTAATGCTCTCATTTTCTAAGTTGTTTTAATGTTATATATATATATATATAATACATATAATGTTATATAAATATATATTTGTCGTGCTATTAAAACTTCCTGAATTGAGAGACTGGATAAGAATGAAACTCTTGTGAACGCTTCTCCTCTAGAAGTTCAGGCGGCCGCAGAAAAGACAGTAAATACACGAACAACTTTAAAAATACAATACAATTTAAACTGATTAAAATGTAAAGATCTTTTAAACAGAACTGAGTTATTAAAGGTCATATTCTCCACATCTAAGGCTGATTAACATATCAGACTGAGCTTAATTACACAAACATCTGATCATCTCATGTTATAAAAACATCTATGGCTTATTCTGTATTTACAACACACACACACACACACACACACACACACACTGCATTTATCAGACACTGAGCGAATGTATATCTAGATCATTAGCATGTGTGTGTAATATGAGAATCCGCTGGATTGAAACATCAGTATGATGAGATACTGACAAACAGAAACACACGCGTGCTCAGATTGATAACACAAATAAAAAACGCGCACACTCACACGCGCTCTCTCTCTCACACACACACACACACACACACTGATCCGCCCCCCTCGCGCATGAGGCTAGCAGCACGCGATGCTAACGCGCTAGTGTGTGTGTGTGCAGATCTGAGCTCGTAACGGGCCGTTATTCATCGTTAGCTCACGCGCGACACCCGTTACCCGTCACGGCTCCCGTAGATCACACAATAAACCCGTTAAACCGTCAGACCGGACCGACGGAGATTCCCGCGCGCGCGAGGCCTACATCAGCAGCAGCGGCGCGAGACACACCATTCAAACCGGACAGACCCGCCAAAAAACGCGCCCACCGCGCGCACTCACCACGATTATGATGACCGGACGGCACGAGAAGCTGTCGAGCGCGGTCAGTCCCGGTTCATGAAGGGCAGAACTCACCGAAACACGATAGAAGCTGTTCGGGTGAACCCACGAGACACAGCGAGACGGTCCCGTCGCTCAAACAACAGCGCCACTTCCTCGCGCGGCGGACCGACTGCGTCATCACGCACGGGGGTGGGCAGCCAATCCGCGCGCACAACCGACAAACTACACGATTTGCATATTTAGATATAAAAGAAAAAAAATATATGATGTGATCAGTCACGCGATTGTCTAGATAATTAAAAAGAAATATTATATATATATATATATAATGAGTGATGTAGAAAAAAGACCCGCCAGTCTAGTTTTCTCTGACTATTTTATTTTTGTACAAGTGTGAGGGATGTGATTAGAGTTGAATTCAAGAAGCACAATGGAGATTTAATAAACCATTTGTTATTGTCATTTGAAAAATTAAGCGTAGAATATAATGAAGTTGGCAACATATTCAAAAGAAAATGGGGTTTTCGCAATAAAAAAAAATAAAAAAACATATCTTTGCGAACAAAGGAGTGGTTTTCTTCAGAAGGGCTGAAAATTGATTGGTTGGGTTACATCAAAAAAAAATGGACAGTTGTTTTTTCTAAAAGCGCACAAAATGAGCATGTCTCATCAATTTAATTTAGAAAATGATTTGACAGGATCGATTTTATGAAGGATTTTAAATCAGACCTGAGCCGCTGGTCATTAGGGCTCGAGCTGATGCGCGTTACTGTGACCTCGTGGCGCAACGGTAGCGCGTCTGACTCCAGATCAGAAGGTTGCGTGTTCAAATCACGTCGGGGTCAAAATATTATGCTACTCATAAACATAAAGTCCCAGATTCAAGATGAAGAACTACAGAACTGTGTTTCTCTGCTCATAATATAACCATGATGGCCCAGTCCGGATATCATTCATAATTGGATTGGAAGTTTGCATAAATCCTAGTTTCAAATAATCACATGAGAACATGAGGAGATCACCTGATGACTCTAACACAGAAGAGTCACACTGAGGTCTTTCAGCTGTAATTTGCTTCGGATAAAATAAAGACATTTGAACATCACTCGGAATAGCTTGATCAGTGAAGAACAGATATTAATATCAATATTAGGAATGTTTTTTAGTTACGAAAAAATTATAAACTCATTCTACTCTCAAAGTATTTCACCAAAAGATGAAACTCCACGTGTTGTCCCTCTCCAGCTGCTGGTTCAGGCGACTCGTGTTCGAGCCTCAGGTTAACTCAAGGTTATGTTCATATGTTTCATAGCAAATAACTTCAGATGTCTGCATGTTTCTGCACATGTTTATTGATAAAGCACCTGTTTATTGATAAAGCACATGTTTATTGATAGAGCACAGGTGTATTGATAGAGCACATGTGTATTGATAGAGCACAGGTGTATTGATAGAGCACATGTGTATTGATAAAGCACAGGTGTATTGATAGAGCACATGTGTATTGATAAAGCACAGGTGTATTGATAGAGCACATGTTTCTGTCCTGAAGCACATGCAGACGGAGCGATCAGGCACAGGAGTGATGATGGCGACGGACGAGTCGTCTCTCAGTCGTCGTGTTTGAGTCGTCGGATCTTGCCCTTGTGCCGGTCGATCTCTCTCTGCAGACGCTCGATCTCCTTCTTATGGTGGTCGATCTCTTCTTCGTGGTGTTTCTTCAGCGCCGCCAGCTGCTCCTTCTCCTTCTGCCTGTCACACACACACCATCATTACTCATGAGCACAACACATGACGGAAGCGGCGAGACTGAGACTCACTTGAAGTATCGCTCCTCGTCGGCCGCCTGTTTCTTCCCGAGCGCTCCTCCTGCTTCCCGGACCGAGCCGCCCGCTCCTCCGCCTTTACCGGCTCCCGAACCCAGATCACCCAGCTGGGGGGGGGGGGGGGTGAGAGTGAGTGAGAGTGAGTGAGTGTGTGTGTGAGTGAGTGAGTGAGTGAGTGAGTGAGTGTGTGTTGAGTGAGTGAGTGTGTGTTGAGTGAGTGAGTGTGTGTTGAGTGAGTGAGTGTGTGTTGAGTGAGTGAGTGAGTGAGTGAGTGTGTGAGTGAGTGTGTGTTGAGTGAGTGAGTGAGTGTGTGTTGAGTGAGTGAGTGTGTGTGTGTGTGTGTGTGAGTGAGTGAGTGAGTGAGTGAGTGAGTGAGTGAGTGAGTGAGTGAGTGAGTGAGTGTGTGTTGAGTGAGTGAGTGTGTGTTGAGTGAGTGAGTGAGTGTGTGTGTGTGTGTGAGTGAGTGAGTGTGTGTTGAGTGAGTGAGTGTGTGTGTGTTGAGTGAGTGAGTGAGTGTGTGTTGAGTGAGTGTGTGTTGAGTGAGTGAGTGAGTGAGTGAGAGAGAGAGACGATTAATCGATTATTCCTTAGATTAATCGGGTGTAATTTGTCCTCCAACAATGTGAAATTAGAAGTCAATTAAAACAAATATAGCAAACTGTGTCTATGTAGGCCAAAAAAAAAAAAAACGTTTTACATTTAAGCTGACTGGAAAATGTCAAGTTAAGTCGTTAATTAAAAATTATAGTAAAGAAAAACAAAAGCAGAAGAACTCACATTCGCTCATCCGAACACATTATACTCCATTACAAGAGCCCTTTTACTCTTACTTCAGTTCCATGTAGAATTTTAACTTTAAGTTTAATGTTTATCAAGAGTTAATGCTCTGGATGCGCATGCGCCGTCAGCGTCAACAGTGGAAACTGTCACGTGACATTCTAGCGTTTGTAGATAAAGATATAACTTTAATTGTAGAATACCAGTTAAATATGGAAGCTTGTTTCCACCACAGAATAAAAATAAATGAGGTAAATGTGACTTCTCGCAATATTTCTCCCTCATTACCATAATGCCAGTATATTTAAGTGACGAATATGTTTATATGCGATTAATCGATGCTCAAATGCGTTGAGTTGCTGCAGCCCTAAAATATTTCACCTCAGAAAAGAACATGGTCTTTAATTCATGACCGATGTGGTTTATTTCAGGGAGCACAGAATGTGAATAACGACTGAAGCTGTAAAGCACAGCACTCAGAGACGCTCTTCAGTACCTGGTCTGACCCTCTCCTCAGCGCGGAGGTGAAGAACCCTCTGACACCGGCCCTCAGCAGCAGAGCCATGACTGAACCCCGATCGCGACACAACAGAGCTTAAGTTTAATGTCCTTGTGCGGGATCTGTCGGAACACGGAAACAACTGACCAGAGAATAAACTGGACTTTTTCAAGACACAGCGTCATCAGCGCCACCTGGCGGCCGGAGACCAGCGCACTGCGCATGCGCAGACTCAGCCCGCTGAAACCGTGCTTTGGAGCAGAATCAGTGTACTCTTCATATTTTAAAGTTAGCACACTAAATTCGAAAATATGGTTTTCTTACACGAATAAATGTTTCGTTTTCAAGAAGATTTTCTCTGTAACTCTGATGGAATAAATAGCTAGGATGATGTATCCAGTTTTTGAATGTACACTAGTGTAAATCTGAATTAGCAGGGGTCACGTGAGCATTTACAACGTTCACTAAGCGCATATGGGATAGGTCACCCGTTATGTTATGGAGGTTATGTTTAACAAACTTATGTTCATATTAGCCAATAACTTCCTGCATGAAAAGATCGTTTCTGTTTACATGGGCACAAATGGGTGTCGCCAATTCAGTGTGTCTCGTTTTAAATAAAATATTTGAAAGTTATAACAATGAAAGTTTAATTTAATGACTTAACCGATTTGCAAAGGTTCGTATGGATGTGTCTTTTATGAATGACAGCTTTTTGTTGTTGTTGTTCATCTGTGATTTTTCCTCTTTCTAAAAACATTACTGAGATGATTATCTACAACAATTCAATGTGAAAATCAATCAAATACAAAGAATAATAGATTAAAGCATTATGTTCTATTCTATTGTATTATTGCACTGTCTCTGTTAAGAACATTCTATGGCAGCATTACTCACTCATCGCGCACACAATATGAATTGTGTTGTCAAGGCGACGAGTTCCGGAAGCAGTTGACCTCGCGTCATCATCATCATCAGCAGCAGCAGCGGGAAAGACTAGTGACATCACTGAACAACAGAGTACAGCTCAAACTCTGATTCATTCATACATTCATAAAAAATACAATAAAAACTCTGATTCATTCAACTCATGCATCAGATTAAGTTTTTAGAAGGCACTGTCTGTTCAGAGAGAGAGAGAGAGAGAGCCTGGCTGTGCCACAGGTTACTTCACATGCTGGTTTGGACTAGTTAAAATAGTAATTCAGAGTTGCGAAGTGGCTGTTTTTGGGTCCTCAAGGCTGTGCACTACAGAAGATGTGTGTTATGGTTCCCTTTCAAACAGTTCATAACAAACCCTCTCTCTGTTGTGACAGTGATGATGTGGTCAGCAGGGGGCAGCGTTTCCAAACAGATCCAGTCCTGAGATGCACTAACCTCACTTCATGTTCAGCAGATGCAGTTCAGCAACTCAACAACTCAGTTAACTAGACTCTCCTGTATACTAGACTCTCCTCTTAACTAGTCTCTCCTGTATACTAGACTCTCCTCTTAACTAGTCTCTCCTGTATACTAGACTCTCCTCTTAACTAGTCTTTCCTGTTAACTAGACTCTCCTCTTAACTAGTCTCTCCTGTATACTAGACTCTCCTGTATACTAGTCTATCCCAGAGTCCTGCACGGGTCCGATTTTGTAAACCCGCACCCGCCCGTACCCGCAGTGCTTAAAACCGCATCCGACCCGTTATCCGTCAAAAGCACTAATTAAAATCCGCACCCGACCCGACCCGCTTAAAATAGAACCGCTACCCGACCCGCACCCGAAATAAAATCAGTTTGACTATCACATTATAGACACAATTACAAAAATGTTTATTGCCAGGTCATACAGAAGTTATTACAGGACAATTAACACAAGGACAACTTCAGCCGAAGCTGTCAAAAGGCCGGTACATGAAGAACATGGCTAACGTTACCACAAAACTGAGTAGCCTTATAACATTTTACCAATCGAACAGATGCGGCTACAACACTATATCTGCCACGCAATTCGTCTAGCCGACAATTTTGGGTTCAAACACGCCCTGCACACCACACATTATTAACAGTGTTAAATTTGAAAAATACTGTTCGATAGAACTGCTTTGTTACCACAGTTATCTGCGTGCTTCCTCAGCGATGAAGTTCCACATTTGCGGCTATCCAACACGAAAATGCATGCAGCAAAGCCTTTCACAATATTTTCTTCAGATAACTCCAAATTTCTCCCCCACACTGGACTTTATTTTTGATGACGTATTGTCGACAACTTTACAATCTCCACTAGCTATTCTTTTCTTCAACTCCTCAGCATCCATCTCGACGACTGCAAGCAGATCGCGCGCGCGCCGTTATGAGGAATTTTTTAAAGTGAAATTTACCTATACGTTATAGATTCCTGCATGGGAGGGCGTGGCGCGTGGGCACAAATAAGCTGATGTGGATTTTAAATGATTTTATCAACTTGAAATACTGGCATATTTTTGTAGATGTGTTCCTAAAATAATGCATATATTTTTACTTTGCATGTGATTGTTTTAAACCCGTGTTTAGACCCGTGTTTCCCCCGTGTCCGACCCGACCCGCACCCGTATCCGACACAGTTGGATATTTCTCACCCGTTTGAGCAAAATTTGCGGGTCACCCGAACCCGTGCAGGACTCTTGTCTATCCTCTTAACTAGTCTATCCTCTTAACTAGTCTCTCCTCTTAACTAGTCTCTCCTGTATACTAGACTCTCCTGTATACTAGTCTATCCTCTTAACTAGTCTCTCTTGTATACTAGTCTCTCCTCTTAACTAGTCTCTCCTCTTAACTAGTCTCTCCTCTTACAGTTGTGGTCAGACTGAATGGCACCCCTGGTAAACATGATCAAAGATGGCTGTAAAAATAAATCTGCATGGTTTATCTTTCATTCAAAACATTTGCAAAAATCTAACCTTCCACTGAAGATTGTTGAGCTTAATCAGGGCAATAATTATGAAGTTCCAATCAACTAAAGATGTTCTGAATCTGTCGAGGACGTGTGTTTATATCGTCCTAATGCCAGATTTTCAGTGAACAAAGCCTCTCCAAGAGCCACAGATGGAGAATCACAGAGATGAGTGAGTCTTGGGCTCAGAAAGCCTGAACATCACCACATGTTGTTCGGGAGGGTTTCAAGAAAAATCCTCCTCGCTCGAGGATCGTCTCTGATCTCCGAACTCAGCAGGCATTATAGAGAAAACTCAGACCTGTTATCTGGAAAAAGATTTCTAATAAAAGGCTGCCAATAATGACGTGTTTTGGAGAAAAGCGGTTATTGCATAATGTGATTTCCCCACCACTTTCAATTCTTTTACTTCAATGAAAGATTAGATTTTTGCAAAAAAAAAAAAAAAAAAAAAAAAGAAAGATCAAAAGGAAAAAACAATGCAGATTTATTTTTACGGCCATCTTTGATCATACTGACCAACGAGCTTTAACGAGACTTCTGTCTATTCCTCAGTAAAAGTTGCTCTCAGCAGCTTTGGTAATAGGCTTTAAGAGAAAACTCTTAACTAAGAACTTCTCACTGCTGCTATTTAGGAGAACTCTTAGTGCTAAGATGTTTAGTGAATACAGCCCCTGATAACTTTAAATGAACGTTCTATTAACGTTACTGGAAGAACGTTCCCTCATAACGCTGACAGAACGTTCCCTGTTCGCTGAGATCAGATCATCTGACCTGGTGTGAATCACAGGAGCTGTGTAATAATGCAGCTGAACTTCTCATTACCTATTATCTTAGATTATCAGGGGTGACCAACGACGTCAACTCGATCTCAGCATCTTTGTGAATACTTTTTTTTTTTTACTCTTACCTAAGAACTTATTTTTCTGCTGCTATTTAGGAGAACTCTTTGTCTGATCTGCTGGAAACCTTCATCATAATAGAGATCAGATCATCTCACCTGTTGTGAATCACAGGAACTGTGTAATAGTGCAGCTGAACTTGCAGAGCATCCGGTGTCTTTATATGGACTTCCGTTGGTTCGCTGTCCTCGTATAATATGTTCTCTTTTCTCCTCGGTACCACTGCTGTTGTTGCCAATGGAAACGGTTTCCTGGCAACCAGCATCTGCCGAGCGATGACACGCTGAGGTCGTTCTCCCAGTCCAACATCAGCCACACACACATTAAACACATTAAACACAGGTTCGGTTCGCTGATGGAGTGGGTATGACGGATGATTCAAATACATTTGAACGCTCTGAGCGGCTGCAATCATATCTGAACTCGATGAACCGTCAAACATACTGTAACTATCAGAACTCAAAACTTTCTTTCTTGAAATGAAGTACAGTCTCCTTCTGTAGAAGTGAGAGATTATGAATGATGACTGGATTGAACTGAAAGACACACACTCACACACAGCAGAACATCTCAGTCACTCCATCACTGTCATCAAACGCACTCCTTTGCTCCTCAGATCACAAAATATGTGGAAAAACATTTTTTCTTGGTAACGTGAATGTTAAACAACTGGGAATAATGTTCCCAGTTAGAGAGATCTTTCTTAAAGAGTTATGAAAGAGAAACCAAAGTAAAATGTGGAGGCAGTGACAATCCTGACCTCTGACCTCTCTCTCTCTCTCACACACACACACACACACACACACACACACAGAGACACACAGAGACACACACAGACACACACACACACACACACACACACACACACACACACACACACACACACACACACACACACACACACACACACACACAGGATTTCCAGTCCGGATTTAGACCGTACCATAGTACCGAGACTGCTCTCGTTAGAGTCACAAATGATTTGCTCTTATCATCCGATCGTGGTTGTGTCTCGCTATTAGTGTTACTCGATCTTAGTGCTGCATTTGACACCATCGATCACAAGATTCTTTTAAATAGACTCAAACATTATGTTATTAAATCTTATCTGACCGTTATCAGTTTGTAGCAGTAAATGAAGAGATGTCTCATCGATCACAAGTTCAGTATGGCGTACCACAAGGCTCAGTACTAGGACCACTGCTGTTCACTCTGTACACACACACACACACACACACACACACACACACACACACACACACACACACACACACACACACACACACACACACACACACCTGTACCCTTAGGAGATATCATTAGGAAGCATGGCATTAGCTTTCACTGTTATGCCGATGATACTCAGCTCTATATTTCTTCACGCCCTGACAAAACTTACTAATTCACAAAATTAACAGAATGCACAGCTGATATAAAAAATTGGATGACTAGTAATTTCCTACAACTAAATTCTGAAAAACAGAGATTCTAATTACTGGACCAAAAACCTACGCACGTAATAATCTAGAACACTGTCTAACACTAATCGTAATCAGGCTCTCAAAAATTAGATAAAAATTTGGATTTAGATTTTTCGACCAGTATATCGGATATCTGCTCTCAAATATAAAGAATTATCGGTTATCGGTATCAGACAAAATTTTCATATCGCTGCATCCCCACTTAATATTCAACAATATTATTGATTTGACTGTACCAACACTGCTGTGTGAGAACTAAACTTTTTTAGATGTTCTTAGATGTTGCTATGCGGTTGCTAGGGCATTATGGATGGTTTCTAGTGTGTTTCTCCCTGTCCAGAGTGAAAGGAGTCCTGCAGCCTCGGGTCTCCGGGATCCACTGGTCTGCAGGAACGTCTCGGATCCATCATTGTCCACTGTTTTCTGCTGCAGGAGGTGAAAGCGACTCAATGAGTAAAGGCTTCAGGACTGACTCATTAAACACACCTGAGAGTGAGTCCGCCCCAGCCTCTCTAAGGGTTGTTTCTCCGCTGAGTGATGTGGAAGAATGGATTGAGTTGAATCCCAGTGGTCTCCGTCGAGAGCTGTTCCCCGCAGAGAAGAATTGCTCTCTGAATCTGCTGGCATTTGGCCGTGACGCAGAAACACAGCTGTAATCCACTTTCACATTCACATCAGCCAGATCACGTGACTCACAATATTCAACAGCGCAATTACTTTCTCTGGGCTTGAATGAAACAAGACAAAAACCCACACAAAGCTTCGAGTGGCACATTCATACCGTCATGAGGAATTAAATAACACCCCAGCACACAATTACTGAGAGTGTTTCTGCACTCACATCCAGCCCTCTCTGACACAGTGCATTATGGGTCGCCTTCTGAATGCCACTGACTAACTGCATGACACACATGAGGTTTGACTCCAACAAAAGGACGGAAATGAATGTTGAGGGGAAGCAAGCGGTGATCATCAACCCTAGCACTAGTTCACAACGCAAAAAGAAAAGATTTTCTTTCTCAGGATTTTCATCTTGATCAACATTCTTTAAAATGTACCAATAGAGTTTACGGCTAAAACAAGAAATATCTGCCATGAACAAGTTTCCCCTTTGAGTTTAGAATATTTTTCTGACCCCATTGGAAGATTTGTTCATAATTTAAGCTCAAACTCACATCATTTTCATTCATTTTAGACTTAATATGTTCAGTCATTTTGCTTCTCAAGTAAATGTATCTTGATTTAAGAATGTTTTTTGCAGTGGGAATTCTGTCATCCTTTACTCGCTCTCCATGTGCCATGACTTTATTTCTGCCTTTTCTATCATAGGAAAATGAAAGAAACCTCAGACAATCATTCTTGTGTTCCATACGGTTTTAAAGGTCCCGTTCTTCGTGATCCCATGTTTCAAACTTTAGTTAGTGTGTAATGTTGCTGTTAGAGCATAAATAATATCTGTAAAATTATAAAGCTCAAAGTTCAATGCCAAGCGAGATATTTTATTTAACAGAAGTTGACTACAAAAAAACGGCTGGATTGGACTACACCCCTCTACATCCTGCATTAGTGACATCACCAGAACCGTGTTTTGACTAACCTCCGCCCACAGGAACACAGGCGTATTGATGGCGAAATGTCAACAGACATGGATGATGTTTATCTATAATCGGATACCGCAAAAGTTTAATTCGAAGTTGTTAGTTTGCTCTGTCCATCTCACCATGGACTGTTTTTCTAACCTGGGATAATATCAAGCAGGCTTCTCTCGGCGTTTCATACTGACGAAGGGGACTGTTTCAACTATATTCCTGCAAGCGGTAAGTGATTCACTGTGACTATGGAAGTAGCGATCAACTTCACATCGTTTCTCTTAGTAGGATGAAAATAATCTTACTTAAACTGTGATTAATATACAGAAAGCGATCAAAGAACAATCCCTTTCCAATCACCCAAGCTGTTAATCACACAGCGCGAGTTTATCTGGACACTTGCCAAAACTCGTTATGAAATCAATGACGCTGTTACACTGCACAACGAAGCTCTTACTGTATTTATATACCTCATGTTTGCATTGGTGAAATCATTAGTGAGAGTGCAGAAACTGCGTTGCAATGATAAGATCTTTCACGCGATCAACAGTCTGTTATCTGCTCAATGCTCATCACTGCAACCTTTCATGTGATGGGAATAGATCTAAATACTCAAAAAACTTCTCACGATTCGTTAATCCAGATAGCTGTAATAGTAAAAACGTATAATAGCTGTAATAGTAAAAGTTTTCCAGATAGTTCCACATGTATTCCAGATAGTTCCACATGTAATGCCAGATATTTCATATGCAAGCATGTCAGCCAATCACAGCAGAGGGCATTTACATTGAAGTGTCACAGCAGACACGCCCCTTCAAACAGAGTGTTCAAATCAGGGTATGAAATCAGGCTAGGAAATATGCCTTTTATTTCTAAATTATAACAATTTTTGATCTAAAAAACATACTAACATTATAAGGGCACCCCCGGAAACATTATAAAATAATAAAAATAATCCATGGAATGGGACCTTTAAGGGTGAGCAAACGATCACAGAATTTCGAGGTTCCTTTAACCTTCACCAGTCTTGTTTGTTTTTATAATTAACTGTGATTGATGTAAAGAGTTTGTTGGGATATCCAGTGTTTTTGCTCTCTTACTTTTATAGATTCCTGTAAACAAAGGAAATCTTTCCTGAGAGAAGGAGCCTGATGCTAATGAGCAAAATACAGATGGTCATTAGTTTTTATCCTGTATAGTTCTTGTGTAATCTTTTGCTCATATTTAGACCAAAATGAAAATAGGCCCATGGTGGAAAATAAGTACATTTGCATTTACATTTAGTCATTTAGCAGACGCTTTTGTCCAAACCGACTCACAAATTAGGACTAAATAGGGCGAGTCATCATGAAGAGGCAAAAAACAAGTGCTCAAAATACGAAGTTCAGGCATTGCTCAGAGTAGCATAAGCCAGACAAGGGAGGATTAAAGGAAAAGGAAAGAATTATTATTTTTTTTTTTAGGAGGTTAAGTGCTCACGGAAGGTTTTCAGCTGTCTTTTGGATGTTGTCAAACTAAAGCACAAACTATATTAACATTGATGACCCTAATTTAGACATTAAGCAAAAAACAAGACATCTTCGGCAGCATTTCTCAGAAACTACTATCATTACAACTGCTGTCTGTGATGTGTGTCAGTTTCATGTACTGAATGATTGGTGGTTTGATATGTTTGCGTGACATGTCAACTTCTGACTCTGGAGTTTGGGGCGGGACTGAGCAATGGCGGACATCAGGGAGTCTCCAGGAAACCTGTCTGAAAACACTCATTATATTTGGTGCTGCTAGTGCTGCAGAAACCACATTTTCAGTCAAGAAAGTGAAGAACAGGCAGTCAGTAATTTTAAGTTATTTTATTTTATTAGAAACTAGACACTTTTACCTTATTGTTCTTAAAACTGTACAATCACAAGAGGAGGTAAAACACACAGAGAGACTCTGTTGCTGGAGATTTAGACAGACATCGGGAACCTCACGCTAACAGGAGACGCGAGGAATATCAGCACACACACAGAGACACACACAGGTCTAAAAAACAAGACGACCGAGGGTTCGGTGTCTCAGCAATATGGAGAAATCAGTACAAAACTCTAGGGCATTTTCCTGAAGCACAGTCAGATATATCTCTAAGCTATTACTCTGTGTAGATATCATATTTCTCTTTCCTGAAAGTTCTTTTAGCAGCAAGACACAGCGTCTTGTGTTGTCCTTCATTTGATAGCTAATATAGTCCGAGAACAGTGTTGTCATAAAGGTTTCTATAGGGTGTATAAAGGTGATATAAAACTCTGAAAATGATTAACAAAACCTGACAAGATTCTGATGTCAGTCCTGCTTGGGCATCAAGCATCTGTCCTCATATTGCACTGATGCCAGTCAATGGTTTGGCATATCTACTGCACCGGGACTCTCTCCCGTAACGTGCGCTGGGGATCCGTTCACAAGGCCGTAGAAAGAGCCGCTGGTGGGAATGGAGGGAACACAGTGATCTGATCCAATGGAGCGAAGGAGAAAACAACAGCTCGTCCGCAAAGAGCCCAAGGCTACACAGTCACTGCTGCTCCGCCTACATTACCCAGAATGCTGAGCTCATGCTGGGATACTCCATCCTGCTGCTGTTTTGGGAATGACTGAACAGTTTCATACAGTTCTTGAAAATAAACTTTGAAGAACAGAAATATGCTCAAAATCATAACATGATCATAAGAACAAAGGAATAACATTAATAATAATAATAATAATAATAACACACTACACTAATAACAGAGGAATCATGATGCTCTTATAGTCTTTTTCAAGTTTCAGTACAATTATTTCCCCAATGTTTGATGGAAGCTTCCAGAAATGCTTCACGCAAAGCGCTAAAAACGAACACCACAGCGACCGCAGTTCATGTGTGTCCATTCGGCACAGCTCACGACCCCAGAGGCTCATGGAAGGAGCCCCAAAGGGCCAAACTCGAGCAGCCGAGAAAGCTGACGACCCTCCTCTGGGAAGATTCGCCCATCCCAAACCGGAGCTGTGGAAAAATGAATGGGCACAGGCGGGTGTCCACGCCACCTCCTGGACCAGATGGAAGAGTGTTGGGAAAAGCTCTTGATGAACCAACCAGAATCTCTCCTGGCACGGAAAACCTTCAGACGCCTTCTAATGATCATCTAGAGCTGAGAGCTACTTCTGAAGCTGGAGAGACACGTATTGAAATGACAGACGGGTACAGCACTCCCCTCTCGGGTTCCTCTCTACCTCTCCGCCCTCTACATGCTCATCCCTTCATTTCCGCTCTCTTTCCCAAATCAAATTCAGACCGAGGTGTTCAGGGTTAGATGTTGTTCCCTCACACCTCTGTCTGCAGGTCAATGATGTCTTGGCCCACAAGGGGAATGGATGCTCCGGCCTTCTCCCACTCCACGCCCTGGAGATCCAGAGAAGACGCCTGAAGCGGCTCCATGTCCTTTCGGACCCAGGCAGGAGGAGACGCCTGCGTCCGGCTCATGCTCTCCCAGGAGCGATCCATGACTCCCTGCTGCTTATCCTGGAGAGAGACATTGAGAACAGAGTTGGAGATGGCGTACTCGGCAGGGAGTGGGAAAACCTCATAGGCAGTCAAAAGACTGGGACACTTACGCTATGGTTTGTCTTGTCACTTCCAGCGGAGGAAACGCTCCATCTGACAGACTGTAGAGAGAAAATAGCATTAATCCAAAGTCCGAGCCAAGAGTTTCCCATATGTTCTCTTTTCCAGAAAGTATTCAGAGTTCAATCATGGAAAGTTCCACATATGACCGTCTGGTTCAGCGGCTCACCTTGCTGTCGGAGGCCGGTGACTCCCTGTCCTTCTCAGCGTGATGCATTTTTCTGTTGAGGTCCTGGAACATGTTCTGGTGGCGCTTTCGGGTGTGCATGATTTTCTACACGAGAGAGAAAGAAACGCTTATTATGGTACTGTTGCAGATGTGCATTTAACTAGTGCTACAAAACTCTGAAAGTGAGTAATTACCTCAAAATCAAGTTCTGCATAACGGGATTTCTGCCTCTGTGAGAGTAAAACAGGCAAGCTTTAATATCACATCATGCAATAATCATCAGACGAGGTGTTCACTGGGTATGGCATTAGCAAGAATGAACGGTGCCTCTTACCCCCTCGCTGACCTCCAAAGAGCTCATAGACAGGGTGGAGATGGTTTCACTCTTGGACATCATGGAGTTCATGGAGTCAAAGGTGTCGCCCAGACTGCTGGTCACGTGACTCTCGCTGGAGATGTTGTGGATGTTCTGAATGGGCGAGTCGCGCTCCGAGTACGACACGCTGACGCGGTCGGCGGGGAGCGTTTTGACGGCGTAGGCAGCTTGCGGTTCTGCGAAGGTCCCACTCAGATGCATGAGGCGGGCCTGCGGGAGCTCGGTGCTGATGTTGTACTTGCCGGAGCCGCTGGAGTCGTCTTTGGGTTTGGCGCGGAGGGTGGAGGTGGTGTTGGGCAGGAGCACGTAACCACTGCCGTCAGGACAGACGCTCTCGGCCTGAGCGAGGGCCAGATCCACGTCCAGCTGCTTGAAGAGCTCGCTGTCACACACATACACGGGTTTCCCACAGGACGGATCGACTACACGACCTTTCTCTCTCCGCAGGGTGAGCGTGTGGCTGGAGTACTCGGGAACGGGGGGAAAGTGGCTCTTTCCGCTGGGGTTGGACGGAAGGGTGTGGAAGTTTGGGCCGAGGGGCAGGGGAAGCTGTGGGGGGGGCATCTTCTCCTCGGAAGAGCTCTTCATTCCACCTGAAGGGAAGCGGACAGACAGGTGAGACCGAGGCGTGTGCAATACAGTCCCCCTAACCCATCAGTTATCATGAAGACTTTCATGCTCTTTGTGGTTTGTTTGCTTACCTAGTCGGTTTGAGTCGCTATCCTTCTCAAAGTCAGACTGCACACGAGAAAGAAAGATAAGAATTTCAATTTTTGAAAGTCAAGTCAAGTCTCCTTCATTTATATCGAGCTTTTAACAATATAGACTGTTTCACAGCAGCTTTACAGTGATAATAGGAGATTACAGTAACAGAGATTGTTCAGGCTTTACAGCAGATCTGTCCAGCTAAAGTTAGTTTGATTGCTTCACTTCATTGCAAAGATCATTAGTTATTAACTTAGGGGCCGCTAACACACACCGTTCTAACAGAAAACCCTTAATGCGTTCCGGCTGTTCATTCGCACAACAGTGCCTGAGGCTTGAGAATGCAAACATTGAAACAGGTTCCAATGCTGACGGTGTGCACATGCTCATTACGTGTTCAGCCAATGCTAGCATGTGAACAGCAGGGGAATGCTTGCGTGCGCACTCACCATGAGCTGCGTGTGGGCGTTCTGCAGGGAGCTTCCGGAGTCGCCGTTCCCGTCATCTTTACGATCCACAACACGGCACTTCACCGCCTCCTGAACCTGAAGCACACACACAGGTATGAGCTCTGGCACACTCACACACAAGTTAAACACACACATGTGCTGCGGTCGTGACCGTGCTAACCTCGCGGCGCAGGATGCAGTGCACCATGACAATGATGAATCCCTCCAGGGAGTCGAAGACAGCGAAGAGGATCTGGAAGAGAGCGGAGCGGCGGTCCGTGATGGCCAACACCGCAGACATCCAGGTCAGCGCCAGGAGAGGGAGGACCACGCAGGAGCTCCACAGCGACGCCCTGCAGGACAGCGCGTTAGCACAACATCCGGCTGGAGTGTGTGGTGTGTAATTAGGTGTGTTCAGTGTTTCTTACCCAGCCCTCTCTTTCAGCTTGACGTCTGTGATGCCGTCTTTGGACACAAGCTTGTTGAAAACCAGAATACCAATCACCATGTTGACCTGAAAACACACAGGAGACATCAGTGCTCAGTTCAGTTCTCATATAATGGTGTCGATGCAGGAGATCAGTAATACTGTTGAATATTAAATGAAATGTTCACGCAGTGACCGCGAGCGTCTCCTCACCAGAACGACAGCAGCCGCCGGACCCACGAACGAGTATAAGAGACCGCCCTCGAGAGACAGCCAGCAGCTGCGGAGAACAAGAGCACAGCGTTAAACTCACTAACACACACGCGGAGAGAGAGAGAGAGAGAGAGAGAGAGAGAGAGAGAGAGAGAGAGAGAGAGAGACGAGAGGAGCGGGATGGGGAATACTCACTAGTTGACGGTGCCGTAGCCTTTAGCTTTGGTGAAGCCGACAGAAACCGCGACGACTAAAGCGGGCAGACCTGAGAGAGATCCAGAGAGAGAGAGAGAGTTAGACACCATCCCGACCGAGATCCGGCAGAATCAGCACCAGCACACACACACACACACACACTCACCCCAGCCCAGGCACAGGAAGCGTTTGCGGATGATGCGGTTTCGCAGGCGGCCTGTCACGGCCATGTAGGACTGCCACGCCTCGGTCAGGACCCAGCAGAACGAGGACAAGAAGAAGAAGTGCAGCAGCGCCGCCACCAGCGCACACGTGACCTGAGAGAGAGAACCAGAGGTGAGCCGGGGGGAAGAGCTGAGGGAGGTCAGGGTCAGGGGTCGGGATCGGGATCGGGATCAGGGTAGGGGTCGGGATCAGGTTTGGGATTGGGATTGGGATCAGGATGATGATCAGGATCGGGATTGGGATCAGGGTCGGGTCGCCTCACCTTGTTGCGCGCTTGCGTCTGACTGATCAGAATGAGGGCGTTGGAGCAGATGATTGACAGACAGAAGTTGATCAGGATCACTGAACGCTCAGAACGAATGTACCTGAGAAGAAAAAGATGATCAATGAAAACCAGTCAGTCCAACCGAGCGGTTTTAAACTGGGCTCCAGAAAGTTTGAAAAGATCCAAATGATTAGTCAATCAATAAATGAATAATATCAATCAACCCATCAAAAAGTGTATAAAGTCAATCATTATGATAAGTTTCTTACTTCCACACTGAGACATAGATGATGATGAGGAGGAGGAGGGTGAGGGACGACACCCCGCATCCCACGATCAACGTAACCGACGGCAACAGAGACCTATCCATGTTCTGCGGAGAAACACAGTAAGGTCAGTGTGAACACACACACACACACACACACACACACACACACATCTCCCTCAGGACAGGATAACTGGCAGAAACAGGGCAGCTCATATGAAGGAGAAGTGAAGGTGAGAGAGATGCTCCACATTTCCTCACTGCTGCCCCACATTAGCTCAGTTAAACGTGTGTGTGTAAAACACACACACATACACACACCTCTTTAAAACCATTTTTGAACTGCACAACGCGTCTAAACAGCACGCTCCGTTAATGCGTGCAAAGGGAAGCGTTCTGTCTGGACGCGTCGCGTTGCAGTGCAGAGTTGTTTTTTTCCTCTCATGCTGATAACCGAATTACAGCGCGAGGCTGCGGATGCGGTTGCCATGGCAACTGCTTCTGCGCAAAAAAAAAAAGCAAAAACAACGATCCGGATCACATCTATAAATGCATTAAAGCACACAAATACACGAATGAAAGACAATCAGATCTATTATCGATCATCGGATTCCTGAAGAGAATTTAAATGAACCGATCGATCATCGAACACGCATCATCTATCAGCTGTCAATCAAATCGTCATCATTTACAAATGAAACTCTCACATGAAAGATAATCACATCCGATCAACCGATGATAAACAGGGTTTTAATCAATGCTGTTCGGTTACCAGGAGGATCGCTTCATTTTCACACACACACACACACACACACACACACACACACACACACACACACACACACACACACTCACTGACACACACACACACACACACACACACACACACACACACACACAGGTGATGATCGGACACTCACCGGGTCGGGGTTCGGTCGCGCGATCAGGGCAAATGTGGACAGTCCGTCACACACACATGTGGTTCTGGAGTCGCGCGACACGGATCTGCAGGAGCGCGCGGACCAGGAGCCGAGCAGGGACGCGCTGCGCGCACACAAGCACACACACACGTTAGATACACTTTGAAATAAAGCTCACACACACACACACACACACACACACACACACACACACACACACACACACACACAGCAGAGCAGCTCATCCAGACTCACACACTCTGATGATTACCATATTCATGACCATATTTACATGCTACAGGCATTTAGAATATATCATGTCATATCATAAAATGTTTCTTGGCCATTTTATGTTGCGCTCAGAACATTGAGTACTGGTGTTAAAAAATATGTATCCTATATGCATAAATAATTTTATTTTATTCTATATTGTTATTATACTGCATATTTCTTTCTGTCAATATTCAATTCTGCTGTTAATGTGTGCATTTGGAAATATGCATATAAAGACAATCGTGCTAATATAGTCTTGATGCTTTCAACAGTATTTCAAATGATCTCCACACACACACACACACACACACACACACACACACACACACACACACACACACACACACACACACACACACACACACACACACACACACACACACACACACCATTAAATGATCTGATCACACAGAAACTCAACTGTTTAAATGTGTGAGTGTGTGTTCATGTATGCATGTGTGTGTGTGTGCATATGTGTGCATATGTGTGTGTGTGTGTGTGTGTGTGTGTGTGTGTGTGTGTGTGTGTGTGAGTGTGTGAGTGTGAGTGTGTGACAGGCAATGTTTGTGTGGGCAGTGTATGGTGAAAAGAACCATTGAAAGGTTTTGAATGCCCTGTGAATATTCATAAGGTCATTAGTGATGAGTGGAGTGGGGGCGGAGACTCATTTGAATATGATTAGCGGCTGTCAGGGAGGTGTGGAGATGACACAGTGTACGAGGGCAGAAGAGTGTGTGTGACCTTTAGAGCTGCAACAACACTCACACACACACACACACACACACACACACACATCACAAGAGGTTCCACCCACCTCTCGCTCTCGTCCCAGGCGATGCAGGTCTCGTTAACAGTGCCCTGCAGAGAGAGAGAGAGAGAGAGAGATGGTTAGGCGGTGTTTGATCTGTGTCATATGTCACTTCCTCCATGTTCTCAACACACACTCAGACACACACACACACACACACTCACACACTCACTCATCTTCCACAGAACGAGTGATATGCTCTCGGGGACTCACGTTGTGCAGGTGAGGGAAGTCGATCTCGACAGGTGCCGACAGGAACCCAGGGTTGGGCTTCACCGTTACCGTGACGACCTTTGAGTTGAGCAGTGTGCTGTTGCTATGGAGAACGAGATCATCATGATCAGAATCACTGTTATTGATCATGCATTTTATCACTTTGTGCTGAAATGATTATTTAACAAAAAAATTGCATTTGAGTTTTATGGGGTAATTCATTTGTAGACAATTTTAGTTTTTATTGAAATTTTATTACATGCATTTAAGCAGAAGCTTTTAAATCAGAAGATTTTTAAGTGTGTGTGTGTGTGTGTGTTTACCTCTGTAAGGACAGGATGGGACCCAGATTTCTGTAGAGAACGATACCGGTGACAAACCCTGTGCTCTGCTCAGCGTCTACACACATATTCAGAGCTGCATTAGCCTCAGTACACAGGTGTGTGTGTGTGTGTGTGTGTGAGTGTGAGGATGTCCCCAATGTCCCCCAGGTAAAACTTGAGATTCCTTCACTTTGTGAGACTTTTTGCTGGTCCTCACAATGAATATTGATTCATAAACATAAAAAAGTGTTTTTTTATTTATTTAAAAATGCAGAAAGTTTTGTGTTTATGGGTCGGGTTAGTGTGTGTGTGTGTGTGTGTGTGTGTGATGGGTAGGTTTAGTGTGAGGGGACAGAATATACAGTTTGTACAGTATAAAAAGCATTTTGTTTATGGAGTATAGCAAAACAAACATGAGAGTGTGTGTGAAAGTGTGTGTGTGTGTGTGTGAGTGTGTGTGTGTGTGTGTGTGTGTGTGTGAGTGTGAGTGTGAGTGTGTGTGTGTGTGTGTGTGTGTGTGTGTGTGTGTGTGAGTGTGTGTGTGTGTGTGTGTGTGTGTGTGTACCTGGCACGTCTAGACTCAGGGCGTTGCGGGACACTGTGATTTTCTCTTCTGAATTGCGAACCCAGTCGATCATCCCGCGCCAGCCCTTCAGAGGAAAGGTCAGGTCAGAGGTCATGGTTCGGGGTCGCTTCTGGATGCTCAGCTCTGAAGGGGCGTCAGAAAACAACAGTCAAACACACACACACACACACACGTCGTCTCGCACTCGGGACCCGTCTCAAACTCACCCAGATTCTCGGTGACCTCGTAGATGTCCTGGAAATCTCTCATCTGACGCCCGATCATGTCGATGAAGTTCTCCACCAGACTGAAGAACTCCTTGATGTTGGCGCCCATCTGAAGCACAACAAACCCGAGCGTGAATGATTCATCAGTGTGTGTGTGTGTGTGTGTGTGTGTGTGTGTGTGTGCGGTGTCTGCTGTCACAGATTGGCATGTGGGCGCACTCGATTTCTCTGCTTCTTTATTTGGTATGAAGACACAATGTGCATGAACACGTACGTCAGTGGAAATCACACACACACTCACCAGCTGAGCTTCCTCCCATTTCTCTCGGTGTGTGTCCTGCAGTAAGTTGCTAATGGTGTGAGCGTAATTCTGCGGGTCAAACAATGAAAGGGTTATTAGATCAGATATACAGTTTTCCCATCACCATTACATGTGTCGCCCATGGGGACGGTGTTTACCTCCACATCTGCGTTGCTCAGGCTCATCTTGGAGCCTCTGAAGATCTCCGTGCTGTTCCTCAGGACCTCCATCACTGCTAGCAGGTCTCCGCTGTACTTCGTGCTGTCGATCGACGCCATCCTGAGTTTGGACAGAACCTCGGACACGCCGTCCACCAGCTGACCGCTCTGAGACCGGGTCACATGATCACGCGTCTGGCAAGAGAAGGACAGTTAGGAATCCAGTCGTCAAACCACAATGCCACGGTTAACACAAAAGAGGCTTTCGCACCGGGTAGTTCTAGTAACTCAGTTCTAGGAACTAGCCATCAAGATGGTTCCCTCAGGAACCGGCAGTAGAACCTCTGAATTGACGTGTTCATTAGTTTACGTCTAATACGTTATTAGAATAGAGAATTAATACAAGAGGCCCATCTATCAATGTTTTCCATGTTTGCAGAGTTAGTTTCTGGAGTAAATATATAGGCTATAATCTGTGTGTTTACACAGCTTTTTATAAAATGGCGGGTTCTGGTGTTTTACGTGCATTCACCTAATCAGCGAACACTGACGTCACGGGTAGTTCCTATAGTGCTGGTTTAGACCGACTCTGAAGTAGGAGTAAATTAGTTCCTCCAAAAGGAGTTCCTAGAACTAAAATCGTTCCTAGTTCCTGTGGTGCGAACACGCCAAAAAAACATACTTCCACCAATAGTTCTAGGAATGTGAAGAGGTTCCTCCGGAGCGAACGCCCCTAATGTACTAGTATTTGGCTGATGGAGCTTACCAGGGTCTGGATGTCCTGGAATTCTTTGGAAACACATTTGATGTGAGTTGGGTTTTCCCAGAAGGCCAGACCTATGGCATCCAGCGTGCATCTGCGGAGGATCAGGCCTGCAGGAGTCAAAGAGAGGAGGGTTACAGACGGCCTCTTTCCCTAAACTCAGGCCAGCGACCCACACTGGGCACAGGAGCTAGAGCGCTGGACGGGAGATCTGAGATCAGTACCTGTGGCGTCGGACGGGCAGGGCACAGCAGCCGTGTCGCCCGCCGGCGTCTTCTTCCACACCACACTGCCATAGTTCTCCTCTCCGCAGATCTCGTGAGGTTCTGACAAACACATTTATAAGCAATTAAAATCACCACCTCAAAATTGGTGCATGCATTACTGAGAGTTAAATCTGGTTTGGGGTTTCACCTGGGCACCGCTTCTCGTTGCAGTTTCGCATCTCTGATTTATCACCGTTGCAAGGCTCTCCGCCAAAGAAAGGTCCTTCACACACTCTCTGTCTGAGCTGATGACCTCCACCACAGGACTTACTGCAACTGCCCCACGAGCTCCACAACAGCCACCTTCCGTCCACTAGAGGGAGACAACACATCTCTCATTTAAACACTTGTTTACAGATATTTAGGGGCAAAAACAACTTCTGTCAGGACCACTTTCATCAAATATGATGAAATGGCTGTATGGTTCTGTTCTGGGCAAGAACTCCCTGCATGTATAAGAGCAGGGCAATAAGGGCACTAATAAACAGAACTGAACCAACATGGATGTATTGCAGATATCATTAACTCAATATTTTAAAGTACAACATAATTCGAGAATTTAGTCTGATTCAAAGGGGAATCAGAATGCCAAATCCTGACTGACGAGAGGAGGATCTGGGGAGGGAGGAGGGTAATCTTCTCCTGAGAATCGCAAAAGCTGCTGATAATACTGAAGGAGCTTGTATATGTATACAGCGATAGGAGTCGAATTCCTATAGGTAGACGTGGATCAGCTGAGAGTCACTGATGAGAGCTTGACTAACGTGTTCATATGCATATGTGTGAGGAATACTGTACCTGGGCAGTCTCTGAGGAAGCAGTTGCTGGTTTCTAGCCATTCTCCTCTGCACTCTGAGCCTCCGTACGAGGGGCCGTTACACTCACGGGTTCTCTGCATCGTTCCATTAGAGCAAGAGGACGAGCAGGGAGTCCATGCAGACCAATCGTTCCAGGAACCATCAACTACAGAGGAGGGAAGATTAAAGCTGTTATTGAAAGGGCTTGATTATGGAGGTGTACAGTGCCATCTGGTGCTGAGATCTGGAATAGCGCTCAGGCTGAGAGTACTGACCTGGGCAGACAGCAATGTTGCAGAACTTGGTTTGTTTGGTGGGTCCGCGGCAGGGTTCTCCACCATTACGAGGTTGTTTGCAGGTACGTACGCGATCACGGTATCCACGACCACATGTGGACGAGCACAAACTCCAGGGAGCCCATTCGTCCCACAATCCATTCACTGCACATGCAGAGTCGTTAGTGAACCGCTCATCCCGTGATACGGACAAATGAATATTGACAAATGTGTGTGTGTGATTTTAAGTACCTGGGCAGACGGCAGTGTTGTTGCAGGGTCGATTCTCTCTCAAAGGGCCGGTGCATTGGCTGCTGTGACCAGACGTCATGCAGGAACGTGCGCGAGTTTGCCAGCCTTCGCCACAGCTCACAGAACACATACTCCATGAGGACCACGTGTCCTGCTGGGTTTCTTCTGCAAAAAACAGGAGCATAACAAAGAGTTTGATTCAGCAGAACACTTTCACTATTCCAGACTGCTTTTCTAGTTTTGCCATACACACCTTTCTCAGGGGCCTGATTAGCCATGATGGTGCCATCAGAGTCACGCCGCTGGCCGATGATGGAGCGCAGACCTTGACTTCTCAGCCGCACTTGACCTGCATAAATCAACACAAACCCAGGTGTAAGATCTGACAGCTCTCGCATTGACTGTGGGCACTTTTATGCACATTGAACTGACCGATGCATGGCTGAGGGTTGCAGGAGCGCCCCTCCTCAACGACGCCCTCACACACGCCATCCTCAGGCTGGCAGGCGCGACTGCGCACCTGGACTCCACCACCACACTCGCTACTGCACTCGGACCAGCGGCCCCATCCGTTCCAGCCTCCTGCAAACACAACACACACATATACTGGATGAGTAATGCTGAAGAGGTGGAGGACAGAACATTCACTGCAGATGAGTCATGATAATGCTGCCGTCAGTGCTGACACCTGCTGGCCAACTCTGGTTACTGCATTCAAACTTCATCAGCACAATAGAGGCGTCAAATCTGCCTGTCAACTTATTGACAATCGATGCAGCATTGTTTTCTCATAAATGAAGGTTTTGATTTCAAAGAGGCTGGCTCTATAACAGCAGGGGAAAAAGTCTCAAAGACAAACAAATGCCTTTTAACCTTTTCTAAACAAAATGGAGCTTTGAAGGCCAAATGCCAGGACACCGCATGATACGGCCATTTGAAAGGGGGAATCGAGGCGCTCTTTGGATGTGTTTTTTTGTAGCCCAGCATGGTTGCTATAACAACCTCAAGCACTGAGGCATTGATTTGTTTAGCGAATGCTCGGGGAGCTCGACTATAGAGCAGAACCACATCCAGTCGAGTCAAGTCTCCTTCATTTATATAGCACTTTTAAAAATATAGATTGTTTCAAAGGAGCTTTACAGTGATATTAGGAAATTAAAGGAACAGATTGTTTAGGCTTTACAGCAGCTCTAGAATAAAGTTATTGTCCAGCTAAAGTTAGTTTTTGATTGATTCACTTCTGCTGCAAAGATCATTAATTATTAACTTAGGGGCCGCTAACACGACAGAGTTTCAACTGAAAACTGAAAACTGTTAATGCCTTTTGAGGAGTGCATACAAATTTGCTTGCCCTTTACCAAATAAATGGGTCACCACTGGACCCTTGCATCTCTCTCACACACTTACGCATGATCTCTGCATCGCGGCCGCTGTCTCTAGTGTTGGGCGTGCACTTCTCGGTGTAGACTCCGCCCCTGTAACAGCCACCGTTCTTCCTCTTGGGTGGTTCCCAGCACTGGCAGGGGGTCATCATGATGCCACAGGGGTTTCCGTGGGTGCTGGTCGCCAGGCAATCTTCCAACCATTGGCACAGCATCTCGCAGGCAGGCATACTAGGGTTCCTCTTTCCCACGACCAGAAACTCAGCGCCGAACTGGCTGCCTTCGTCACTCCCCTCGTCTTCCTCCGCGGGCTCCACACCGAGACTCGGCGTCACCTTCCGCACCTGCAGGAACTGTTTGCTGGACTCCAGGTAGGCCACGGTGGAGGAAGCGTCGCACAGGCGCACCACCTCGTCGAAGCTCTCCATGCCCAGGTACGTGCGCGAGGTCTCCAGGAAGGAGTCGAACTGGAAGGTTCGGATCTGTCGAGGGGTGCAGGTCTCAGTAGGCTTGGTGATCTTCATGTAGACGGTGTAGCGGCGAGGATCGGGGTTCTGCAGGGTCCAGGAGCACGGGGACGACGGCAGGGCGGTCTTAGAGGAGAATACGCCGAAGAACCGGCTCTGCTCCAGGGTGGCACAGGTGGCAGAGGCCGGGCCGGAGGGAGTGGAGATGCCCGGGGCGAACATCACACACATACACGCGCACAGCGCCAACGGGATGAACCGCCGCTCCATGTTCTCGCTTCAGGACGGGTGGATCCTTTGATTCGAGTTTAGTGCTTTTGACTTGCCTGGGGTTCTTTGATCTGGAAGGGTTTGATCTGTTCGCTAAGACGAATATGGGTTTGATTCTTCACTAGACTGATAGGGACATATCTGTGGGGAAACAACAAACAGAAGGGATTCAGAGTTAGCACTTGTCAATCAAAGACATTGTAATTATCATCTTGTCTGCCATCTGAATCATATCTGTAGTCGAGAGCTGCGCCCTCCATTAGTGTGCGTTGAGAAAGAGACCTGTCAGCGCTAATGCGCACACTGCCATTACACTCAGACTATAATTGCAGTGCCCTTCACAGGAATCTCTCCCTGCATCGCTCTCTCGTTCTCTCCTGCCCACGCTTTCACACGTGGCAGAGCCGATTGCGTCAAACTGACGTCCATGAAGACTCAGCTCGCACCCACGGAAGTTCAGCGCCGCTCGGATTCTTACAGGCAGAGAGAAGGACGTTTCCGCAGGACCGCTCAGCCCCTCCCTGACAGAATGCAGCGTTTGCAGAACTTTAGTGTTGTTGCCATAGCTACAGGTGCTCGAGACACAGATCTGCTGTGAGTGTGTGCGCCTCTCTCTTTCCAAGCACAATCCCTCGCTCTGTTCCAGAACTTCTCCCTCTTTTGCTCAAAGACACTCATTCAGCATTGAGATGAAAGAGAGAAAGTGCAGCTGTGAGAGGAACCAATGACCGGCTCGTCTTCATCATTACCTTCATCTTTCAGCACTGTTGCGAACTGATAATGTGGGGCTAAAAAACCTAAAGCTCAACAGTTGTATAAGATTACATACAGTGTTGCTCTGTTTAGCGAGTCAGATGCACCTCTAATGCACTCCCATTGAATCTGAGAGACCGGAAACTATTGACTCCACAGAAAATGAGAGTACTTCAGCTCTGCCACTCAAGCTCTTTTCATGCCCCAAATAGGGGGCTGAAATTGCACATTACATGTGTAGTTATGGAAACAGCTGATGATTGAGGTAGTCAGGAGGAAGAGTGAGAGAAAGATGCAGAGTTTAACCCCTGGAGGCTTCTCCCATCCTGTCAGATTGTGCCTGATCTGAACAAACACAGAGACTTTGTATGTAATCCTGGGAAAGTCTGAGACATGCCGAGCTCTGGCAAGCACAGCGGAGCCATCTGTGAGCTCAGATCAATGCACACACACACACACACACACACACACAATATTGACAATCATCACTCATTTAAGACACACACTTGCAGGACAAAAACATTCATCTACATACTGAAAACTGAATGAGTTAAACAGTGCATTGCAACACAATCAGCAATGAGATGCAATCAAATAAGAAATAAATTAATTCTTTGCAATGTGCAAATAATCACAAATGACTCTCACATGTTCTCAGTATAGTTCTCAGTATACTCGCAATGCATTTTGAAAACATTGCTGCAATAAGCATATATTCTAAGTATATATTCTACTGTTAATATAAGAAAACGTTTGCAAAGGTCTATGAAGCTCAAGAGTTATTCTCTATTCTCACATACTGACTCAATACAAGCTTAAGATAAGCTCTACATGCACAGCGACACGATTTCAGCATTTGCTAAAAGCAACTAAAATAAACTCTGGAATTGTATCAGTACTTTACTCGCAATGCATTTTGACAACATTGCTGCAATAAGCATAAGTATATATTCTGCTGTTAACATCAGAAAACCTTTGCAAAGGTTTATGAAGCTCAAGAGTTATTCTCTTCACATACTGACTCAATACAAGACAAATAGTGTAAGATCAGCTCATAGACGCGAGCGTTTCAGCACCGCGGACAGCGATACGGGTTCAGAACCGCGGACAGCGACACAGTTCCAGCACTAGTTTCATGTTATAATTGCATATAGTACATCATTGCATTAGTTTCATCCGTACATGCATTCAAGCACCACTGAAGAAAACATCCTCGACCACATGTGCATCAAGCAAACACGAGCTTCTGTTACCTGTGTAAGTTACTCTAGCGTGTCAAAAAAGCGCGCTCCATCCAACAGTCTCAAAGTCTTCCGCGGGAACGCTGGATCGGGAACGGGTCCGAACGGGTCCAGGTATCCCGGGGTGGATGTCCAGTCTCGGTGCACTTCACTTCCACAAGCGCAACTGCACAATGCGACTCTGATCAAACTCCAGAGAGTTTACTACCAACCTCTTCTGCTGCTCCTGCTGTATTCCAGTGAGAGCGAGTAACGCTCGCAAAGGTTCTGGTTCTGATTCTGATTCTGGTTCTCCTGTCGCGGTTGGTACTTGTACTCTCGGCTTCGGAGTCTTGCTGCTTGTGGTCTGAAGTGTGTGTTCAGTCGGAGTGGCGTGTGGCCTCCTCGCGCTGCCTTATAAACCCCTCCGCCCTGCGTGGATCGCGCGCACCACTGAATGAGACAGCGCGCGGGGGAGAGTGTGTGTGTGCGTGTGTGTGTGTGTGTGCGTATACAGAGAGACGAGGGAAAGTGCGCACAGATTAACGCGGGACCGGAACAAGAGACTTTCTCTCACTCCTTACATCATTACACCTGTTTGCCTACACTGCTCAATACGACTCTGACACCCATTAATTAAACGATCAGCAATCAATCAAACCGTGTCAACAACATTATACCGCGATATAACTACACAATAATGCGACTATAGAGACGAACAAAATTAACATATCACAACAAGATAGTACATAACACAAAGACAAGTACATAATAATACCTTAATGAAACTAAAGTCAGTATATAATATATAATATATAGTAGTATATATTATATATTATTATATATTATATAGTATATATATATTATTAGTATATATTATATATTATCAGTACAATAATATAATAATTAGATTATTCTGATTATTTTTTGGTGATATCACATTTATCTGCTTTTACAGTGTGTGTGTGTGTGTGTGTGTGTGTGTGTGTGTGTGTGTGTGTGTGTGTGTGTGTGTGTGTGTGTGTGTGTGTGAGAGAGTGTGTGGCGCGCGGGATTGGGGGGTGATTTTTTACTCATTTAACTTTGACAATGTCTCACGTGTTGTTTTACTTGTGTGTGTGTGTGGAGTTTTT
>CM043365.1:2107558-2110058 GCA_023718395.1 Leucaspius delineatus | reverse complement strand
GGGTCAGGGGTCGGGTTAGTTGTGATGGGAAAGGTTAGGGTAGGGAGATAGAGATTACATTGTGTCAATGAATGTCCTCATAAAGGGGAAGGAGACTCACAGAAGGAAACTCCTGGATGTGTTTAGACTCTTCAAACGCAAACAGGACAGTCTGATCGCTCAGGCCCCGCCCCTTCATGCGCAGAATAAAGGGGCGGGGCCTGGATGAGTGAATTAGTAGTGTGTTAAACTGGCGGTTATGGTAAGGGGCGGGACATTTCCCAAACACACTCGAAGCTCTCGACCAATCACAACACACTGCTCCAGCCGACCAATCAGAGCATAGTGTGCTTTTCAGAAGGAGGGGCTTCATAGAGACAGGAAGTAAACAGAGCGTTACTGACAGACTGGGAAGAGAGGAGCCGCAACAATGGAGAATATGAGGAGAATAATCAACATTACAGCAGGAAAACCTGTTCTAGTAGAGCCTGAGACATCATCAAGACTGTGAGAAAGGCAGTATTAAGACCTCTTTAAACAACATTGAAAGTCTTAAAGGAGACATATCATGCTTTTAAATTGTTCCTGTTTACATATAAATCATACATTTGTAGTCTATATAAAGCGGAACTGCAATGCTTGGGTCTGAATTCCTCATTATTATAGCTCCACAGGCCCCTTTTCTACCCCTTTTCTGATGTGCGTCTGAGAGCAACTCGTTTTGGTGCGGTCTCTTTAAATACAATTGAGACACTTCATACCCCGCCCCCCTCTCCAGGTTGCAGAGGTTCAACTCCACCCCGTTCGGCCATTTTTGTAGTTTGATTGCAGAGATACGATTATCTAGCGGCACAGAAACTTTTTATTCACACGTTATTAACAAAATATCAACAACGGAAGACTTGTCCAGCCAGCCTTACATGTTCGAGCCAGAGTCGGAGCCGGAGCGAGATGAAGATGAAGACGACGAACCTGCAGAACAACGTCTTCATATGGATGTATCGCAATGGTGTGTTACTGTATTTACACATGAAACTTTGGTCTTCCGACCTTTTACCACCGTGTCGATTTATTTTGATTAATATGTGCGAGGGAGAGAGAGCAAGACAGCGTCTAGTTTGGAGACGGTGAAGTCTTGTTTACACTTTCGCATGGCTCTGAAGAGAGAGAGTGAGCGCGCGCGAGACCGGGTCTCTCTCTCTGCTCGTTCTTTCAGTTAAAAACATGCGCCACAAGCGCGGCAGTTCATCTACATTAGACGGTGTAATGAAGCGTGTGGGTTACTACATCCAACAACCGATCATTTTAACTTACCCTCTTCGTAACTTCTGCATCCTTTAGCTTGGACTACAAAATTGCAGCGAGAAATAGAAATGACGGATTGCTCGAAGTGTTGGGCCGGAAGTCAATGTCCTTATTTGGCAGTTCCACTGCAAATACTGTGACGTAATAGTTCAAAAAAAGTCATAGATAACAGAAAAATCTGAACAGGTTGAAAAATATGACCAAAACAGAATATAAAGATATCAACGAAGCACCTGAAGAGAATAATTTCAGATTTTCTGTACTTCTAAACACTCCAAATATACAACAAAATGCATTTAAGGGCTAAAAAAGTGCATTTAGCATGATATGTCCCCTTTAACATTATAATTCACTATATATTCTGCTTCCTGTCATTCCAGTTCAACTTCCTGCTCACTAATGGCCAATTCAGTTCAGTCTCACTCTCAGTCCAGATTATACTGGGAACATCTGGAGTCGGATTTACTTGACAAAAGCTGCGATTAATTGCTAGTCATTTTTTTTGTTATAGGACATTCCCTAGAATTAATGTTTTTTATATTTTACAAACTGTTTATCTTATATTCTATTCTATCAGAGAAAACTTTCTGCATTTTTACATTTTCAAACCCATAATTAGGCATAATCTATAAGCTTTTTTCCTCATAGGGATCTAAAGTGTGTTTCGTATTTTTTTGCTTAGTTTAAGTTGAAGTACTAAAATTACTAAAACTAAAAAGTAACTATTAAAAACACTTATAAAAATGACAAAAGCACACAACAAAATTACTCAAATGAAAACAAAACATAAAAATAAAATCTAATTCAAAGTATGAACACAAACTACAGAAGTATCTCAGGGACTACATTAGCAGGGACAGACTTCTCTTCTTCTTCTATAATGAGTGATATTAATACATGTTTTTAATCCAGCATTATTCTCAACTGAACAGGGTTAGACACAAGAAAAGACATGATATTCTGCTCTTCACACACTCACTGGACTTCATCAAGTATCCTTCATCTCTGAAGAAACCTCTCTATCTGTCTGTCTGTCGTTCTGTCTGCCTATCTATCTATCTATCTATCTATCTATCTATCTATCTATCTATCTATCTATCTATCTATCTATCTATCTATCTATCTATCTATCTATCTATCTATCTATCTATCTATCTATCTATCTATCTATCATCTATCTGTCTGTCTGTCTGTCTCTCTGTATGTCTGTCTGTCT
>CM043365.1:2067558-2102558 GCA_023718395.1 Leucaspius delineatus | reverse complement strand
TGGGTTAGGATTAACTCTTAAACAAGTGTGGGTTAGGATTAACCCTCAAGCAAGTGTGGGTTAGGGTAAACCCTCAAGCAAGTGTGGGTCAGGATTAACTCTCAAGTAAGTGTGGGTTAGGGTAAACCCTCAAGCAAGTGTGGGTTAGGATTAACCCTCAAGCAAGTGTGGGTTAGGGTAAACCCTCAAGCAAGTGTGGGTCAGGATTAACTCTCAAGTAAGTGTGGGTTAGGGTAAACCCTCAAGCAAGTGTGGGTTAGGGTGAACCCTCAAGCAAGTGTGGGTTAGGATTAACCCTCAAGCAAGTCTGGGTTAGGGTAAACCCTCAAGCAAGTGTGGGTCAGGATTAACTCTCAAGTAAGTGTGGGTTAGGGTAAACCCTCAAGCAAGTGTGGGTTAGGGTAAACCCTCAAGCAAGTGTGGGTTAGGATTAACCCTCAAGCAAGTCTGGGTTAGGGTTAACCCTCAAGCAAGTGTGGGTTAGGATTAACCCTCAAGCAAGTCTGGGTTAGGGTAAACCCTCAAGCAAGTGTGGGTCCGGATTAACCCTCAAGCAAGTCTGGGTTAGGGTTAACCCTCAAGCAAGTCTGGGTTAGGATTAACCCTCAAGCAAGTGTGGGTTAGGATTAACCCTCAAGCAAGTGTGGGTTAGGATTAACCCTCAAGCAAGTGTGGGTTAGGATTAACCCTCAAGCAAGTGTGGGTTAGGATTAACCCTCAAGCAAGTGTGGGTTAGGATTAACCCTCAAGCAAGTGTGGGTTAGGATTAACCCTCAAGCAAGTGTGGGTTAGGATTAACCCTCAAGCAAGTGTGGGTTAGGATTAACCCACAAGCCAGTGTGGGTTAGGATTAACTCTCAAGCAAGTGTGGGTTAGGATTAACCCTCAAGCAAGTCTGGGTTAGGGTTAACCCTCAAGCAAGTATGGGTTATGATTAACCCTCAAGCAAAGTGTGGGTTAGGATTAACCCTCAAGCAAGTGTGGGTTAGGATTAACCCTCAAGCAAGTGTGGGTTAGGATTAACCCTCAAGCAAGTGTGGGTTAGGATTAACCCTCAAGCAATGTGTGGGTTAGGATTAACCCTCAAGTAAGTGTGGGTTAGGGTTCAAGCCATTTCTTCTTCAGTTGCACCTGCACTCACACCTCTCTTCACACTGGTACATTTCCACAGCATTTAAGCAGGAACGGATATCCCAATTGCTTAAGACACCCACTCTAAATCCAGCACTTTTAGGAAATTACAGACCAGTATCCCTTCTTCCATTCATTACTCAAATACTTGAACGAGTTGTTTTCAATCAAGTCTCTACCTTTCTTACACAGAACAACCTCCTGGAAAACAACCAGTCTGATTTCAGAAGTGTCACTCGACTGAGACTGCCCTGCTCTCGGTTATTGAAGCTCTGAGACTCAAGAGCAGCTTCCCAATCCTCAGTTCTCATCTTGCTGGATCTGTCTGCTGCCTTTGACACAGTTAACCACCAGATCCTCATGTCAATCCTCATGATGAAGGGCATCTCGAGAACTGCACTCCGATGGTTCATGTCTGACCTCTCAGTAAGTCCTTCAGGGTGTCGTGGAGGGGTGAGGTGTCCAAGACCCATTATCTAGCTACTGGAGTGCCTCAGGGCTCAGTACTGGGACCACTTCTCTTCTCCATCTACATGTCATCACTAGTGTCTGTCATTCAGAAACATGGTTTATCCCATCACTGTTATCATCTAGCTACTGGAGTGCCTCAGGGCTCAGTACTAGGACCACTTCTCTTCTCCATCTACATGTCATCACTAGTGTCTGTCATTCAGAAACATGGTTTACCCCATCACTCCTATCATCTAGCTACTGGAGTGCCTCAGGGCTCAGTGCTGGGACCACTTCTCTTCTCCATCTACATGTCATCAATAGTGTCTGTCATTCAGAAACATGGTTTATCTCATCACTGTTATCATCTAGCTACTGGAGTGCCTCAGGGCTCAGTACTAGGACCGCTTCTCTTCTCCATCTACATGTCATCACTAGTGTCTGTCATTCAGAAACATGGTTTATCCCATCACTGTTATCATCTAGCTACTGGAGTGCCTCAGGGCTCAGTGCTGGGACCACTTCTCTTCTCCATCTACATGTCATCACTAGTGTCTGTCATTCAGAAACATGGTTTATCCCATCACTGTTATCATCTAGCTACTGGAGTGCCTCAGGGCTCAGTGCTGGGACCACTTCTCTTCTCCATCTACATGTCATCACTAGTGTCTGTCATTCAGAAACATGGTTTATCCCATCACTGTTATCATCTAGCTACTGGAGTACCTCAGGGCTCAGTGCTGGGACCGCTTCTCTTCTCCATCTACATGTCATCACTAGGATCTGTCATTCAGAAACATGGTTTATCCCATCACTGTTATCATCTAGCTACTGGAGTGCCTCAGGGCTCAGTGCTGGGACCACTTCTCTTCTCCATCTACATGTCATCACTAGTGTCTGTCATTCAGAAACATGGTTTATCCCATCACTGTTATCATCTAGCTACTGGAGTGCCTCAGGGCTCAGTGCTGGGACCACTTCTCTTCTCCATCTACATGTCATCACTAGTGTCTGTCATTCAGAAACATGGTTTATCCCATCACTGTTATCATCTAGCTACTGGAGTGCCTCAGGGCTCAGTACTGGGACCACTTCTCTTCTCCATCTACATGTCATCACTAGTGTCTGTCATTCAGAAACATGGTTTATCTCATCACTGTTATCATCTAGCTACTGGAGTGCCTCAGGGCTCAGTACTAGGACCACTTCTCTTCTCCATCTACATGTCATCACTAGTGTCTGTCATTCAGAAACATGGTTTACCCCATCACTCCTATCATCTAGCTACTGGAGTGCCTCAGGGCTCAGTGCTGGGACCACTTCTCTTCTCCATCTACATGTCATCACTAGTGTCTGTCATTCAGAAACATGGTTTATCCCATCACTGTTATCATCTAGCTACTGGAGTACCTCAGGGCTCAGTGCTGGGACCGCTTCTCTTCTCCATCTACATGTCATCACTAGGATCTGTCATTCAGAAACATGGTTTATCCCATCACTGTTATCATCTAGCTACTGGAGTGCCTCAGGGCTCAGTGCTGGGACCACTTCTCTTCTCCATCTACATGTCATCACTAGTGTCTGTCATTCAGAAACATGGTTTACCCCATCACTGTTATCATCTAGCTACTGGAGTGCCTCAGGGCTCAGTGCTGGGACCGCTTCTCTTCTCCATCTACATGTCATCACTAGTGTCTGTCATTCAGAAACATGGTTTATCCCATCACTGTTATCATCTAGCTACTGGAGTGCCTCAGGGCTCAGTGCTGGGACCACTTCTCTTCTCCATCTACATGTCATCACTAGTGTCTGTCATTCAGAAACATGGTTTATCCCATCACTGTTATCATCTAGCTACTGGAGTGCCTCAGGGCTCAGTGCTGGGACCGCTTCTCTTCTCCATCTACATGTCATCACTAGGATCTGTCATTCAGAAACATGGTTTATCCCATCACTGTTATCATCTAGCTACTGGAGTGCCTCAGGGCTCAGTGCTGGGACCACTTCTCTTCTCCATCTACATGTCATCACTAGTGTCTGTCATTCAGAAACATGGTTTATCCCATCACTGTTATCATCTAGCTACTGGAGTGCCTCAGGGCTCAGTGCTGGGACCACTTCTCTTCTCCATCTACATGTCATCACTAGTGTCTGTCATTCAGAAACATGGTTTACCCCATCACTGTTATCATCTAGCTACTGGAGTGCCTCAGGGCTCAGTGCTGGGACCGCTTCTCTTCTCCATCTACATGACATCACTAGATCTGTCATTCAGAAACATGGTTTATCCCATCACTGTTATCATCTAGCTACTGGAGTGCCTCAGGGCTCAGTGCTGGGACCACTTCTCTTCTCCATCTACATGTCATCACTAGTGTCTGTCATTCAGAAACATGGTTTACCCCATCACTGTTATCATCTAGCTACTGGAGTGCCTCAGGGCTCAGTGCTGGGACCACTTCTCTTCTCCATCTACATGTCATCACTAGGATCTGTCATTCAGAAACATGGTTTATCCCATCACTGTTATCATCTAGCTACTGGAGTGCCTCAGGGCTCAGTGCTGGGACCACTTCTCTTCTCCATCTACATGTCATCACTAGGATCTGTCATTCAGAAACATGGTTTATCCCATCACTGTTATCATCTAGCTACTGGAGTGCCTCAGGGCTCAGTGCTGGGACCGCTTCTCTTCTCCATCTACATGTCATCACTAGATCTGTCATTCAGAAACATGGTTTATCCCATCACTGCTATCATCTAGCTACTGGAGTGCCTCAGGGCTCAGTGCTGGGACCACTTCTCTTCTCCATCTACATGTCATCACTAGTGTCTGTCATTCAGAAACATGGTTTATCCCATCACTGTTATCATCTAGCTACTGGAGTGTCTCAGGGCTCAGTGCTGGGACCGCTTCTCTTCTCCATCTACATGTCATCACTAGGATCTGTCATTCAGAAACATGGTTTATCCCGTCACTGTTATCATCTAGCTACTGGAGTGCCTCAGGGCTCAGTGCTGGGACCACTTCTCTTCTCCATCTACATGTCATCACTAGGATCTGTCATTCAGAAACATGGTTTATCCCATCACTGTTATCATCTAGCTACTGGAGTGCCTCAGGGCTCAGTGCTGGGACCACTTCTCTTCTCCATCTACATGTCATCACTAGGATCTGTCATTCAGAAACATGGTTTATCCCATCACTGTTATCATCTAGCTACTGGAGTGCCTCAGGGCTCAGTGCTGGGACCGCTTCTCTTCTCCATCTACATGTCATCACTAGATCTGTCATTCAGAAACATGGTTTATCCCATCACTGTTATCATCTAGCTACTGGAGTGCCTCAGGGCTCAGTGCTGGGACCGCTTCTCTTCTCCATCTACATGTCATCACTAGATCTGTCATTCAGAAACATGGTTTATCTCATCACTGTTATCATCTAGCTACTGGAGTGCCTCAGGGCTCAGTGCTGGGACCGCTTCTCTTCTCCATCTACATGTCATCACTAGATCTGTCATTCAGAAACATGGTTTATCCCATCACTGTTATCATCTAGCTACTGGAGTGCCTCAGGGCTCAGTGCTGGGACCACTTCTCTTCTCCATCTACATGTCATCACTAGGATCTGTCATTCAGAAACATGGTTTATCCCATCACTGTTATCATCTAGCTACTGGAGTGCCTCAGGGCTCAGTGCTGGGACCGCTTCTCTTCTCCATCTACATGTCATCACTAGATCTGTCATTCAGAAACATGGTTTATCCCATCACTGTTATCATCTAGCTACTGGAGTGCCTCAGGGCTCAGTGCTGGGACCGCTTCTCTTCTCCATCTACATGTCATCACTAGATCTGTCATTCAGAAACATGGTTTATCTCATCACTGTTATCATCTAGCTACTGGAGTGCCTCAGGGCTCAGTGCTGGGACCGCTTCTCTTCTCCATCTACATGTCATCACTAGATCTGTCATTCAGAAACATGGTTTATCCCATCACTGCTATCATCTAGCTACTGGAGTGCCTCAGGGCTCAGTGCTGGGACCGCTTCTCTTCTCCATCTACATGTCATCACTAGTGTCTGTCATTGAGAAACATGGTTTATCCCATCACTGTTATCATCTAGCTACTGGAGTGCCTCAGGGCTCAGTGCTGGGACCACTTCTCTTCTCCATCTACATGTCATCACTAGTGTCTGTCATTCAGAAACATGGTTTATCCCATCACTGCTACACTGATGACACACAACTCTACCTCTCAATCCAGCCGGATGATCCGACGTGAGCTGTAAAATATTAAATATTAATATTAATAAAAGCTTAAATATATCCTGATTCTTATTAAACTACAAAAGTTATTCAGCGAAGAATGAGTGATTTTCTCTTTGTCTTTTGTTCATGACCCCAATTAAGCTGTTGCGATAGGCATATACATTTGTGATATTTCGACAATTTCGATATATTCCGCAGCCCTAATATATATATATATATATATATATATATATATATATATATAGTGATAATGTACACAACAGAGATCTAAAGCACACAAGTAGATCTGGCAGATCTCACACCATCTTCACTCAACTGACTGTAAATCAACAATCTATGTATTCTGATACAACATATAAATCTGAATATAGCGGACTGATTGTGTTTCGGAGTGTGTTACAGTCTTATGTTCGTGTGTGACGTCACAGCTCAGGATATTCTCATAAAAGACTTATTTATAGTAACTCTGAATATGAAACTGAGATATGAGTGTTTCATCGTCAAACAAGAGACACACTTTAATAACATCAGGACTCGGGACTCCCACAGCACACACACACACACAGACAGACGACACAAGAACGTCAGCTGATCCACGGCCTACAAACAGAATCACACACAGATATGATGCTCATAATACCAAACTTTACAGAATGAGTAAAGACAAGGAGCCTCTGAGCAAAACACACTTTCCGGGATGATTCTCAGAAAACGGGAAACACAACAAAGCATCTTATAATGGAAGTCAAATGTAATCAGAATGTTTACCCGACAGAGCCGAGGAACGAGCACCTAATAAATATGACCAAAATAGATCATTTCATCCTGAACATTTTGATCAGCGTGTGCAAACCAGAGTTGTTTTTCTCTGCCGTATGTTGATTTTCGGGATTAAATCACTTACGAGGTGTTTTATAGATGTGTAAGTGCTGCGTGTCTGTGGAGTTTGTCAGGTATATTTGCATATTTTGTTTTAGCAGAAGTGTTCTTCAGTGTTGATGCTCAAAACACTCTTCATATTCACATTTCACTCTTGTTGCTCTTCGGAACAGAGATGCACATGAACTCAATGATTCCTCGAGTCGGTCTGAAAGGGATCGTTCAGTCATATATCCTTCTGTCATCATTCACTCGCTCTGTTGTGTCACTCGCACATGTATGGCCTTCTTTCTTCTTCAAAGGAAGATATTTGAACAAATCGCTCAGTGTCAATACAAACACACTGAACAACCACAGACATTCACCAGTCCATCACCAAACTGACTGACTTACTTACTCTATTAATTCATTATTTGTATTTATTATTTTATTTATTTACATATTTTATTACTTGTTTTTACTTGTTTATTTTTAATTATTTTCTTAGTTATTATAATAACACTTATGAACTGAAATGAGATGGTTCTTAGATTCTGAATTTAGCCAAAACCTGCTACACGCGCACACACACACACACACACACACACACTCCCTCGCTCACACACACTCTCACTTTCCATTATCATAAGAACTACAAACACATCCTGCAGTGACTCAGAAGACACAAAAATAACCCGTAAACTCAAAAACAGATCTTACTAAAAATTTCCTCCAATTTCCGCTCCTGATTTACTACCCTGACCACACACACACACACACGCACACACACGCACACACACACTCATTGTGTGTGCCAGCGGTGTTGCACTTCACCTCCCGCTGCAGAACAGATGACGGATCAGTGAAATGACGCTCAGACTGCAGAGGTTCTTCATTCACAATCGTATCCCACAATGCATTAGCGCATGCTCCCCAACGGATGAAGCATAGTGATATTTTAGTTTGAACCTTCAAACCTCAATTCATACTGCAAAAAATGCATTTCCACTCTTAAAATAAATTTTAGGTTAATAAAAAAATATTTTTAGATGACTTTTCTGACCCCATTATCAGATTTAATCCTGTTTTAAGCACAAACTCACTTCTGATACATAAAAAAACAAAACAAGACTTCATATCTTGTCATATTTTGCAGTGTATCATGAGAATCTGCATAAAAAAGCCGTTGAGCGAGTAATAAAGGGCAGATGATTCTGTCTGAATGTGAAGCCGCATGCGAGAGCCAACCCTTCACAGCTCGAGGAACACACAGTTATTCCTGGTCCGGCGTGCGTCATTCACACACTCACAGCACTCCTTTATTAATTACACTGCAAGAGTTTCTTTTATTCACACTTTGACTATTTTTTACCAACAACAGCACCTGAAGTCTGAGAGAGTCCCGATCAGACGGAGTGTGTGTGTGTGTGTGTGTTCAGAGATAAACCAGGTCAGATCAGCAGAACACACACTCCAGACGACGCTTGACACGGATCCGGATTCTTCTGCAGGACACACACCGATTACATTCACAATCAGCATCTCTCTTCAATGAGCTCCACACATTGCATTCTGGGATTGCCAGGAGCACACACACTCTTAAAAATAAAGGTTCTATTTGGAAATCGATCCCAGACAGCAACAGTGTCGGCCCAGATCCGGCCCAGATCCGGCCCAGGTCTGGGTTCTTTGGGTTCTCCCCCCCTGTTTACTGGAATCACACGTTCCACTGATGTCTGTGAATCTCAACAGACTGTGTGATGATGGAAAGACCTTATAAACAATATCTGTCATGAATCCATGACAACTGAGATTAAATTAGCACTCGGCCGACGCAGAAACACACACTCACACACACACACACGATGCATCATCTGAACACACAGACTTCCTCCTCCGAACACAGCAGGGCATTCTGGGAGCTGGCAGACTGTCACTGACGCCACCTCATGCTGCAGGGACATTTCCACACACACACACACACACACACACACACACACACACACACATATACACACATGCCAGAACATAATCTGTTAATACAGTGTGTCATTCAAAATATGACACACACTCACTCACTCACTCACACATACTTACACACACACTCACTCACACACACACACACACACACTCCCCCCAGACAGCAACAAAGTGTAAGCCCAGATCCGGCCCACATTCGGTATAGTTGGGTCCGACACTATGTTGCTGTCTGGGACTCACACTCACACTCACTCACTCACTCACACACACACACACACACTCACTGAGATGGTAAGCGCTGTGATCTTCAGCCGTTTCTGCTCATGCTGTTAGTGTCTTGAAGTGTCCGTTCAGGGCCGAGGTCACGCTGTTTCTCTCTCTCTCTCTCTCTCTCTCTCTCTCTCTCACACACACACACACACACACACACACACTCTCACTCTCTCTCTCTGCACATCTGAAGGCAATTATCTGAAATGACCCAGAGTAAAGCGTCACGGCTCTCATTATCGCAGCATTAGCTGGCTTTGTGTGCGCGAGTGAGATGATGAGCCTCTTTCTCACAGGTCGTGGTGTTGATGTTACAGGACACAATCACATCACGGATCTCCTGTCCCGGCGTGACTCCGCTGGGCTTTGTTATTATGTTATTCCCTTCCTGAACTCATCTGGAAGTTTCTCTTCCGGTCAGAGGAAGATAATAAACATCTGTGTTCTAGAAAACAGTGACAGCACATCTGTGTCATTAAGCCCCACTCGTGTAAATCAGCTCATGGCTTCTGATGATGGTTATAAATACAGGAAAACATGATGCTAATTCCAGCCGTGACGCGAGCGCTCGGCGGTGGTCCTGTTAGCGTCCAGCTGAGATTCTGGCAGCATCACAAAGCTTCATTCAGCACACACACACTTAGAGCCGGTCTGACTGCGCAGAAGCCTCGCTGATACAGAGCCGTGGATGTTCGGTGTCTTACTAGCAGTGTTCGAGAAGCAGACATACACTGTCAGTTTAAAAACACACCTCTTTAACACAACACATTATATAATCCTATTATATATAATGGGGGGGGGGGGGGGGGTTATTAGTGTTTTTGTTGTTGTTTTTAATAATTGCTCATTTACCAAATACAAAGTATTTATTCAATTTCTGCATGTGTGTGTGTGACCAAAATGAGTCAAGTGACACTTGAGAGCCCTGATTAGGTCAGCTGGATCCGGGCCGGATGGAGGACATGAGTTTAAAACGGCTTGTCAAAGCGAACTTTATGGAAGAATTCGCTCTGGTTGGTAAACACCTCTGAACTCCCATTGGTCAATGGTGATGATGCAATAGGCGGGCGTGGCTCTGAGGCTCCGCCTTCTCTTAAGAGTAAAGCGATCTACTGTATAAAGTGCTGTACGAGGAAACATTTATTCTGATACTGAGAGGAAAAGCAGCACATATTTACATATTCATCTAGATGTGGGCGGAGTCAAGATGTTCGTTAACATTATATCGCTGCAAATGTTTTTCAAACTTTTTTTTACCCCTAAACAAAGAAGGAAATGTCTGGTGCCAGTGGAGAAATGATCAACTAAACTTTCCAACGAGTGAACACAGACTTCACCAGTGTGTTTCTGTAATCATGAGCTCCTGTTTAACGACTCTCTCCAGTGCCTCACGAGTGTTGACATCCACTGACCCGTCCTCCAGAGCGTGGCTGTTGTGTTAGGAGTGTGTGTGTGTGTTCTCCAGGGCCTCAGTCCTCTGCACCTGTTTAACCTCCTGGCGACATCATTTCCTGTTCTGCTTTCATAATCACCTTTCACACAGACACTCCACATCACTTCTCGTCGCCATGGACACGTAAACTTCACTAACAATGGTCTCCATGGAGACCAGGACTTCCACAGACCTTCGACCCAGACAACACAAACATCATGATCACACACACACACACACACACACACACACACACACACACACACACACACACGTGTCTAATGCACAGCACACATGTTCCATCAGCGGCTGGAGACCCAATAAAAGTGCAACTAACTCACAAACTGCTGACTCTCGGCTTCAGTGCAACACACACATGCTTTACCACACTTAACACTGATAACACACACACACACACACACACACACTTAACACTGATAACACACACATGCTTTACCACACTTAACACTGATAACACACACACACACACACACACACACACACACACACACACACACACACACACACACACACTGAAGACTGATAACACACACACACACACACACACACACACACACACACACACACACACACTTAACACTGATAACACACACACACACACACACACACACACACACACACACTGAAGACTGATAACACACACACGGAAGACTGATAACACACACACACACACACACTGAAGACTGATAACACACACACACACACACACTTAACACTGATAACACACACACACACACACACACACACACACACACTGAAGACTGATAACACACACGGAAGACTGATAACACACACACACACACACACACACACACACACACTGAAGACTGATAACACACATGGAAGACTGATAACACACACACACACACACTTAACACTGATAACACACACTTGCTTTACCACACTTAACACTGATAACACACACACACACACACACACACACACACACACACACACACTGAAGACTGATAACACACACACACACACATGAAAGACTGATAACACACACACACACACACACACACTTAACACTGATAACACACACACACACACACACACACACACACTGAAGACTGATAACACACACACACATGAAAGACTGATAACACACACATGGACGACTGATAACACACACACACACACACACACACACACACACACACTGAAGACCGTTGTTTCCATGGCAACAGTGTTTGTGCTGAACTCATCTGAACTTCACTGACAGAAGGAAATATATAAACGAAAAACATATATGTAAAAATTATATTACAGCAGTTGTTGTTCTTATAGAGAAAATCAACATTTTTATTATTAGATATTGAGTCAAGTTAAGCATATTTCACAATGCACATTGTTTCAAAGCAGCTTCCCTGAAAATGATGTTTATGTTTACAGTATTTTTATATTTTCATAACTGACAGAGAGTTGTGTGATAATATAGTTACAGTATACAGTCAACAATCACGTAGTTGATATTTACTATACAGATTATAAATTACTTTACATGACTGTGTGAATGTGTATAAAGCTGACATACTTACACACTCACCTAAAGGATTATTACAGTTTTTTTACAATCACTTTGCTACTATTTTCAGAACCTTGATGTCATTTTTCACAACTCTAGACACAAAACTCACAACCAATGATCAAAATGCACATTTTTCAAAACTCTAACCCTTTTCTCAATTGCTTGGATACAATACACATACAACTTAGATCATTTGTTCATTCAACAAAAATCACCTGTTCAATATGACACAACTTAACATCAGAGTACTGCTATTTCAAAAGGCAATTCACACATTACATTTCAAAAGAGTGTCTATTCATTTCCTTACATTGATCTAACTATCAATTGATACAACTGCTCAAAATGATAAGTTACTGTTGCATTACTCTTAATGCATAGTTGTAAACAGACAAACAATCTTCCATGTTTACTATAAATCATGAAAGTTTCAAGATAACGAGATTCATTGTCACCAATTAGCGTGGAGCATGAACCAATTAGACTACAATATCCATGGATGTAGCCTAATATTTTATCATAATGCTTCATCAGACACTGTGTGGTCCCAAATACTGTATCACCTTTTCAGACTATTTACTGTAAAATATTGACAGCACTGCACTGTATAGATAATCACTCCTGTTTTGTTTCTTACAGTACAAGCAAGCAAGTTGAGGAACACTGCATTTGATGTTTTACAGTACTGTCTTTTCTTTTCTATTTCATAGCTAATTATTTTTGCTTTGATTCAAATAACCCTATGTTGTGATTGTACTGTAGTGTTTTGCATCAATATATTACAAACTTTGTTCAGTGATTCCACTGTGTCTGTAGTATTCTCTCTACAACTGCAGTGCCTTTACAGAGATGTATTTACCGTACATGTAGTACTATAATGAAACCTGTATCACCTATTTTGTTCTACAATATTTAATGATTGTACGAACAATGACACAGTGAAACTATCGGTTGCTTGTGTGTGGGTGATCTATAGTTATGTCTCAATGGTATTTCACAGTAAATTAGTTTTTTGAACCAATGACTGTGCAAGTGCAAGATTTCTTTAAAGATGTGAATGTACAATGCAATGTTTTGAACATTAGACAGCCTGTGTTACAAGTGATAACCGTTTTGAGTTTTGTGTCTAGAGTTTTGAAAAATGACATCAAGGTTCTGAAAATAGTAGCAAAGTGATTGTAAAAAACTGTAGGAACACCTGTTCAATTTCTCATTAATGCAATTATCTAATCAACCAATCACATGGCAGTTGCTTCAATGCATTTAGGGGTGTGGTCCTGGTCAAGACAATCTCCTGAACTCCAAACTGAATGTCAGAATGGGAAAGAAAGGTGATTTAAGCAATTTTGAGCGTGGCATGGTTGTTGGTGCCAGACGGGCCGGTCTGAGTATTTCACAATCTGCTCAGTTACTGGGATTTTCACGCACAACCATTTCTAGGGTTTACAAAGAATGGTGTGAAAAGGGAAAACATCCAGTATGGGGCAGTCCTGTGGGCGAAAATGCCTTGTTGATGCTAGAGGTCAGAGGAGAATGAGCCGACTGATTCAAGCTGATAGAAGAGCAACTTTGACTGAAATAACCACTCGTTACAACCGAGGTATGCAGCAAAGCATTTGTGAAGCCACAACACGCACAACCTTGAGGCGGATGAGCTACAACAGCAGAAGACCCCACCGGGTACCACTCATCTCCACTACAAATAGGAAAAAGAGGCTACAATTTGCACGAGCTCACCAAAATTGGACAGTTGAAGACTGGAAAAATGTTGCCTGGTCTGATGAGTCTCGATTTCTGTTGAGACATTCAGATGGTCGAGTCAGAATTTGGCGTAAACAGAATGAGAACATGGATCCATCATGCCTTGTTACCACTGTGCAGGCTGGTGGTGGTGGTGTAATGGTGTGGGGGATGTTTTCTTGGCACACTTTAGGCCCCTTAGTGCCAATTGGGCATCGTTTAAATGCCACGGCCTACCTGAGCATTGTTTCTGACCATGTCCATCCCTTTATGACCACCATGTACCCATCCTCTGATGGCTACTTCCAGCAGGATAATGCACCATGTCACAAAGCTCGAATCATTTCAAATTGGTTTCTTGAACATGGCAATGAGTTCACTGTACTAAAATGGCCCCCACAGCCACCAGATCTCAACCCAATAGAGCATCTTTGGGATGTGGTGGAACGGGAGCTTCGTGCCCTGGATGTGCATCCCACAAATCTCCATCAACTGCAAGATGCTATCCTATCAATATGGGCCAACATTTCTAAAGAATGCTTTCAGCACCTTGTTGAATCAATGTCACGTAGAATTAAGGCAGTTCTGAAGGCGAAAGGGGGTCAAACACAGTGTTAGTATGGTGTTCCTAATAATCCTTTAGGTGAGTGTATATACAACTTTACATAAAGAGCTGTGCAATAATAAAACATGTAAAACCATTTTAATGTTGATGTTCAATATCAGATCAGTGTTATTTGTTATTAATGTATAATGTTAGTAAAGTGAGGTGTGAATCCTTTCATATCGACTCTAAACAGTCCCTCCAGTTTTTCGCGATTCTGCGATCGCTGAATACAACGCAAAATCAACAAAATGTCGCATTTTTTTGCGATCCTGCATAATTCCTAATTTAACTGCAAAATAATCACAAAAATGAAAAAGACCTCACAAAACATTAAATTATAATCACCCAATTGAAACATCTCTAGTTTAATTAAAGTTTCAATGCATTTTTACGTGGAGATGTTGCGGGAAAAGGGGAATCTCCTTTTCCTCGATTTACTGAAGCCTGTAATGTAAAATGCATTTTGTAGCTGCACAGTGAGCGTCTGGCTCACTCATTGGCTGTGCTGCGGCAACTGCACATCCAATGGCGCGGGCGCCTCTGACGTGTGCGCCAATGAGCTAGTGTGTGTTTTTCCCTGAAAAACGCCATTTTAGCAGGTTTAATGACTGAAGCGACAACTTGCCAGGTTAGTGCGGCGGTGGCGGCCGGCTACGCAATACTCGTTCCCTACTCTCAGGGAAATGAGGTTACAATAGTAATCGAGTAGTTCCCTTTCGAACGGTCACTTCGTATTGCGAAGCTATACACAGTGGGGACGCCATGCAAAACGCCGCACTATAAGTAACTGGTTGCCTACTGCAGCTCAGGAGAAGCCTCAACTCAGGATTTACACACAGTTCTACAGTATAAATTACTACACCTGCTGTTAATATTTACATAGGTCAGGTAGAAAAATTGCCCATAGGTTGTTTTAAAAGTTAATTTGATGAGAATTTGATTAGACCAAATGTATGTCATGTATGACTATTGTGCATCTGACATAATACTATTATGGTAAATGTGATGTCCTAATTATGAAATATAAAAATCGCAAATTTTTTCACACATTTCTGGAAATTATCACCACAAAATCAGTCATTTTGATCGCAAAAAACATCGCGAAATCCTGGAGGGACTGTCTAAAACACTTCTCTAAGAGTGGCTGAACTTCAACATCACACCGGTTACATGATGAACACACACTCACACACACACACACGCTAACCTGACCCCTAAACCTACCCATCACTCACACACACAGACACACACACACGGTAACCTGACCCCTAAACCTACCCATCACACACAACTTTCTGTGTTTTTACATTTTTAAAAAACACATTTTATTATGTTTAATCATAAATTTTCCTTGTGAGGATCAGCCAGTAGGGAAGTAGGGAATCTCCAGTTTACTGTCCTTGTGGGGACATTAGGTCACAAGTATAGCTAAACATGCCCACACACACTCACTCACACACACACACACGTGTATGATCCATGAGTGGTATCTGAAGCATGTGCTCTTCCGCCTTAAATGGTTTGTCCGGTGGATTCTCCAGGTTTTTCGCCCTCCTCCGTCTGGCATGTGTATGTGTGTTCCTCTTCTGCTGTGTTCATCATCACAGGTCTGCTATCTTTAACTGAAAACACGGAGGTTTCCCTCACGAGCGGTGGGCGGCGAGTGGAGAAGCTCAGGCTCGTGGACCGGAAGATCCCGGAAGAACCACGCAGAGAACGTCATCAGTGACCAGTCCTCCAGAGACCTGAACACACCAACACACACACACACACACACACACACACACACACACACACACACACACACACACACACACACACCGGTCACTGTCACACACTCACAGAGAACTGAACATACACACCGGTCACTGTCACACACTCACAGAGAACTGAACACACACACCGGTCACTGTCACACACTCACAGAGAACTGAACCTGAACACACACACCGGTCACTGTCACACACTCACAGAGAACTGAACACACACACCGGTCACTGTCACACACTCACAGAGAACTGAACCTGAACACACACACCGGTCACTGTCACACACTCACAGAGAACTGAACCTGAACACACACACCGGTCACTGTCACACACTCACAGAGAACTGAACACACACACCGGTCACTGTCACACACTCACAGAGAACTGAACCTGAACACACACACCGGTCACTGTCACACACTCACAGAGAACTGAACACACAGATGATTCTAGGTTTATCACACCTGGATACATAACCAGGGATTTCCTGAGTGTCTGTGTGTGTGTGTGTGTGTGTGTGTGTGTGTGTGTGTGTGTGTGTGTGTGTGTGTAACCATGGATACGGTGAAGCTCTGAACACCAGTGCAGTCTCAAGAGAGTCAATGAACTTTAAGACAAAAACCTCCTGAGAACAATGAAGAATAAAAGCAAACGGCTGAAATACGAACTACACACTTCCGACAAATGACATTAAAATACGACACGCTCTACACTGGAGGAGCAGCAGAGGATTCTGGGAAAGAACACGCGGGTCCGTCCACGTTCTACACTGGAGGAGCAGCAGAGGATTCTGGGAAAGAACACGCGGGTCCGTCCACGCTCTACACTGGAGGAGCAGCAGAGGATTCTGGGAAAGAACACGCGGGTCCGTCCACGCTCTACACTGGAGGAGCAGCAGAGGATTCTGGGAAAGAACACGCGGGTCCGTCCACGCTCTACACTGGAGGAGCAGCAGAGGATTCTGGGAAAGAACACGCGGGTCCGTCCACGCTCTACACTGGAGGAGCAGCAGAGGATTCTGGGAAAGAACACGCGGGTCCGTCCACGCTCTACACTGGAGGAGCAGCAGAGGATTCTGGGAAAGAACACGCGGGTCCGTCCACGCTCTACACTGGAGGAGCAGCAGAGGATTGTGGGAAAGAACACGCGGGTCCGTCCACGCTCTACACTGGAGGAGCAGCAGAGGATTCTGGGAAAGAACACGCGGGTCCGTCCACGTTCTACACTGGAGGAGCAGCAGAGGATTCTGGGAAAGAACACGCAGGTCCGTCCACGCTCTACACTGGAGGAGCAGCAGAGGATTCTGGGAAAGAACACGCGGGTCCGTCCACGCTCTACACTGGAGGAGCAGCAGAGGATTGTGGGAAAGAACACGCGGGTCCGTCCACGCTCTACACTGGAGGAGCAGCAGAGGATTCTGGGAAAGAACACGCGGGTCCGTCCACGTTCTACACTGGAGGAGCAGCAGAGGATTCTGGGAAAGAACACGCAGGTCCGTCCACGCTCTACACTGGAGGAGCAGCAGAGGATTCTGGGAAAGAACACGCGGGTCCGTCCACGTTCTACACTGGAGGAGCAGCAGAGGATTCTGGGAAAGAACACGCGGGTCCGTCCACGCTCTACACTGGAGGAGCAGCAGAGGATTCTGGGAAAGAACACGCGGGTCCGTCCACGCTCTACACTGGAGGAGCAGCAGAGGATTGTGGGAAAGAACACGCGGGTCCGTCCACGCTCTACACTGGAGGAGCAGCAGAGGATTGTGGGAAAGAACACGCGGGTCCGTCCACGCTCTACACTGGAGGAGCAGCAGAGGATTCTGGGAAAGAACACGCGGGTCCGTCCACGCTCTACACTGGAGGAGCAGCAGAGGATTGTGGGAAAGAACACGCGGGTCCGTCCACGCTCTACACTGGAGGAGCAGCAGAGGATTGTGGGAAAGAACACGCGGGTCCGTCCACGCTCTACACTGGAGGAGCAGCAGAGGATTCTGGGAAAGAACACGCGGGTCCATCCACGCTCTACACTGGAGGAGCAGCAGAGGATTGTGGGAAAGAACACGCGGGTCCGTCCACGCTCTACACTGGAGGAGCAGCAGAGGATTGTGGGAAAGAACACGCGGGTCCGTCCACGCTCTACACTGGAGGAGCAGCAGAGGATTCTGGGAAAGAACACGCGGGTCCATCCACGCTCTACACTGGAGGAGCAGCAGAGGATTCTGGGAAAGAACACGCGGGTCCGTCCACGCTCTACACTGGAGGAGCAGCAGAGGATTCTGGGAAAGAACACGCGGGTCCGTCCACGCTCTACACTGGAGGAGCAGCAGAGGATTCTGGGAAAGAACACGCGGGTCCGTCCACGCTCTACACTGGAGGAGCAGCAGAGGATTCTGGGAAAGAACACGCGGGTCCGTCGGCGCTCTACACTGGAGGAGCAGCAGAGGATTGTGGGAAAGAACACGCAGGTCCGTCCACGCTCTACACTGGAGGAGCAGCAGAGGATTCTGGGAAAGAACACGCGGGTCCGTCCACGTTCTACACTGGAGGAGCAGCAGAGGATTGTGGGAAAGAACACGCGGGTCCGTCCACGCTCTACACTGGAGGAGCAGCAGAGGATTCTGGGAAAGAACACGCGGGTCCGTCCACGCTCTACACTGGAGGAGCAGCAGAGGATTCTGGGAAAGAACACGCGGGTCCGTCCACGCTCTACACTGGAGGAGCAGCAGAGGATTGTGGGAAAGAACACGCGGGTCCGTCCACGCTCTACACTGGAGGAGCAGCAGAGGATTCTGGGAAAGAACACGCGGGTCCGTCCACGCTCTACACTGGAGGAGCAGCAGAGGATTCTGGGAAAGAACACGCGGGTCCGTCCACGCTCTACACTGGAGGAGCAGCAGAGGATTCTGGGAAAGAACACGCGGGTCCGTCCACGCTCTACACTGGAGGAGCAGCAGAGGATTGTGGGAAAGAACACGCGGGTCCGTCCACGCTCTACACTGGAGGAGCAGCAGAGGATTCTGGGAAAGAACACGCGGGTCCGTCCACGTTCTACACTGGAGGAGCAGCAGAGGATTCTGGGAAAGAACACGCGGGTCCGTCCACGCTCTACACTGGAGGAGCAGCAGAGGATTTTGGGAAAGAACACGCGGGTCCGTCCACGCTCTACACTGGAGGAGCAGCAGAGGATTCTGGGAAAGAACACGCGGGTCCGTCCACGCTCTACACTGGAGGAGCAGCAGAGGATTCTGGGAAAGAACACGCGGGTCCGTCCACGCTCTACACTGGAGGAGCAGCAGAGGATTCTGGGAAAGAACACGCGGGTCCGTCCACGCTCTACACTGGAGGAGCAGCAGAGGATTCTGGGAAAGAACACGCGGGTCCGTCCACGCTCTACACTGGAGGAGCAGCAGAGGATTTTGGGAAATAACACGCGGGTCCGTCCACGCTCTACACTGGAGGAGCAGCAGAGGATTCTGGGAAAGAACACGCGGGTCCGTCCACGCTCTACACTGGAGGAGCAGCAGAGGATTCTGGGAAAGAACACGCGGGTCCGTCCACGCTCTACACTGGAGGAGCAGCAGAGGATTGTGGGAAAGAACACGCGGGTCCGTCCACGCTCTACACTGGAGGAGCAGCAGAGGATTTTGGGAAAGAACACGCGGGTCCGTCCACGTTCTACACTGGAGGAGCAGCAGAGGATTGTGGGAAAGAACACGCGGGTCCGTCCACGCTCTACACTGGAGGAGCAGCAGAGGATTCTGGGAAAGAACACGCGGGTCCGTCCACGCTCTACACTGGAGGAGCAGCAGAGGATTCTGGGAAAGAACACGCGGGTCCGTCCACGCTCTACACTGGAGGAGCAGCAGAGGATTCTGGGAAAGAACACGCGGGTCCGTCCACGCTCTACACTGGAGGAGCAGCAGAGGATTCTGGGAAAGAACACGCGGGTCCGTCCACGTTCTACACTGGAGGAGCAGCAGAGGATTCTGGGAAAGAACACGCGGGTCCGTCCACGCTCTACACTGGAGGAGCAGCAGAGGATTTTGGGAAAGAACACGCGGGTCCGTCCACGCTCTACACTGGAGGAGCAGCAGAGGATTCTGGGAAAGAACACGCGGGTCCGTCCACGCTCTACACTGGAGGAGCAGCAGAGGATTCTGGGAAAGAACACGCGGGTCCGTCCACGCTCTACACTGGAGGAGCAGCAGAGGATTCTGGGAAAGAACACGCGGGTCCGTCCACGCTCTACACTGGAGGAGCAGCAGAGGATTCTGGGAAAGAACACGCGGGTCCGTCCACGCTCTACACTGGAGGAGCAGCAGAGGATTTTGGGAAATAACACGCGGGTCCGTCCACGCTCTACACTGGAGGAGCAGCAGAGGATTCTGGGAAAGAACACGCGGGTCCGTCCACGCTCTACACTGGAGGAGCAGCAGAGGATTCTGGGAAAGAACACGCGGGTCCGTCCACGCTCTACACTGGAGGAGCAGCAGAGGATTGTGGGAAAGAACACGCGGGTCCGTCCACGCTCTACACTGGAGGAGCAGCAGAGGATTTTGGGAAAGAACACGCGGGTCCGTCCACGTTCTACACTGGAGGAGCAGCAGAGGATTGTGGGAAAGAACACGCGGGTCCGTCCACGTTCTACACTGGAGGAGCAGCAGAGGATTCTGGGAAAGAACACGCGGGTCCGTCCACGTTCTACACTGGAGGAGCAGCAGAGGATTGTGGGAAAGAACACGCGGGTCCGTCCACGCTCTACACTGGAGGAGCAGCAGAGGATTCTGGGAAAGAACACGCGGGTCCGTCCACGCTCTACACTGGAGGAGCAGCAGAGGATTCTGGGAAAGAACACGCGGGTCCGTCCACGCTCTACACTGGAGGAGCAGCAGAGGATTCTGGGAAAGAACACGCGGGTCCGTCCACGCTCTACACTGGAGGAGCAGCAGAGGATTCTGGGAAAGAACACGCGGGTCCGTCCACGTTCTACACTGGAGGAGCAGCAGAGGATTGTGGGAAAGAACACGCGGGTCCGTCCACGTTCTACACTGGAGGAGCAGCAGAGGATTCTGGGAAAGAACACGCGGGTCCGTCCACGTTCTACACTGGAGGAGCAGCAGAGGATTGTGGGAAAGAACACGCGGGTCCGTCCACGCTCTACACTGGAGGAGCAGCAGAGGATTCTGGGAAAGAACACGCGGGTCCGTCGGCGCTCTACACTGGAGGAGCAGCAGAGGATTCTGGGAAAGAACACGCGGGTCCGTCCACGCTCTACACTGGAGGAGCAGCAGAGGATTCTGGGAAAGAACACGCGGGTCCGTCCACGTTCTACACTGGAGGAGCAGCAGAGGATTGTGGGAAAGAACACGCGGGTCCGTCCACGCTCTACACTGGAGGAGCAGCAGAGGATTCTGGGAAAGAACACGCGGGTCCGTCGGCGCTCTACACTGGAGGAGCAGCAGAGGATTCTGGGAAAGAACACGCGGGTCCGTCCACGCTCTACACTGGAGGAGCAGCAGAGGATTCTGGGAAAGAACACGCGGGTCCGTCCACGCTCTACACTGGAGGAGCAGCAGAGGATTCTGGGAAAGAACACGCGGGTCCGTCCACGCTCTACACTGGAGGAGCAGCAGAGGATTCTGGGAAAGAACACGCGGGTCCGTCCACGCTCTACACTGGAGGAGCAGCAGAGGATTCTGGGAAAGAACACGCGGGTCCGTCCACGCTCTACACTGGAGGAGCAGCAGAGGATTCTGGGAAAGAACACGCGGGTCCGTCCACGCTCTACACTGGAGGAGCAGCAGAGGATTTTGGGAAATAACACGCGGGTCCGTCCACGCTCTACACTGGAGGAGCAGCAGAGGATTGTGGGAAAGAACACGCGGGTCCGTCCACGCTCTACACTGGAGGAGCAGCAGAGGATTCTGGGAAAGAACACGCGGGTCCGTCCACGCTCTACACTGGAGGAGCAGCAGAGGATTTTGGGAAATAACACGCGGGTCCGTCCACGCTCTACACTGGAGGAGCAGCAGAGGATTGTGGGAAAGAACACGCGGGTCCGTCCACGCTCTACACTGGAGGAGCAGCAGAGGATTGTGGGAAAGAACACGCGGGTCCGTCCACGCTCTACACTGGAGGAGCAGCAGAGGATTCTGGGAAAGAACACGCGGGTCCGTCCACGCTCTACACTGGAGGAGCAGCAGAGGATTCTGGGAAAGAACAAAAGTTTGTCAAGACAATCAAGAATGTTTTTGAAGCCGTTTCAAACCTATACTAGTCTTACTTGATCTTAGTACTGCGTTCGACAAGATAGATCATAAAATACTCTTAGATCGATTACACAATTGCACAGGTATTCAGGGACAGGCGTTAAGCTGGTTTAGACTGGTTTAGACAGTGTCTATCAGACCGTTATCATCTCGTCTATTTAAAAGGAGAATATCTAAAGCCTGGAACACACCAAGCCGACGGTCGGCCGTCGGGCAGTTTCCGTGCGTCGGCCGACTAAATCTTCTCGGTGTGTTCCCCTCCGTCGGCTGAAATTGGTCCTCGTCGGCTTTGTAACGGCCGATTCGACATGTTGAATCGGCGTCGGGCCGTCGGTGAAAGAGGGAACTCTGATTGGCTGTTCAGCTTAGTGAAGGAGGCAGTGCACGAGAATAATAGCAAAACAGCGAGCAAAGTCAAAAACGGTACAGATAGAAGGCTGTTCTAATGTTACGTCATCTTACCTGAGTGTTCCTTGGCGAATATTTCAATATTAACACGAGCGGAGTGGAATAAAGAAAGTGTTTAGCTGCTGTGATATTCAAATCGGTAAGCGCGCACTGCTTTGTTTACGTTTGTGTATTTGAAGCCGGCAGCGTCCGTTTCCCTTTTTGAATAACGAATATAGACGAATAGATCTGCAAAAATAGACCGTTGTCTCATTTACACGCAGGCGCAGAACCCGCTTTCTAGCTGACAGTCGGCAGGAGTTCTCTCTGTGTGTTCAAGTGCACTTTTTACCCCGACGCGAGGCGACAACACAGTCGGCTTTCATCAGCGCTAGTTCGTCGGCGTCGGCTTGGTGTGTTCCAGGCTTAAGATAACGTCAGTAAATTACGGAGTGCCGCAAGGATCTGTGTTAGGCCCTCTGCTATTCTCAATATACACTATCTTGCCAAAAGTTTTGGGACGTCTGCCTTTACATGCACATGAACTTCAATGACATCCCATTCCTGATCCGTAGGGTTTTAATATTGAGTTGCTCCACCCTTTGCTGCTATAACAGCTTCAACTCTTCTGGGAAGGCTTTCCTCAAGGGTTAGGAGTGTGTTTGTGGGAATCATTCTTCCAGAAGCGCATTAGTGAGGTCCGGCTCTGATGCTGGAGGAGAAGCTCTCAGTCTCGCTCTAAGCTGATCCCAAAGCTGTTCTCTCGGGATGAGCTCAGGACTCTGTGCAGGAGTCCAGTTCCTCCACACCAGACTCCTCATCCGTGTGTTTATGGTCCTGCTCTGAGCACTGGAGCGCAGTCGTGCTGAAACAGGAGCATCACCAGACTCTTCCCAGAAAGTTAAATGTCTTGGTATGGTGAAGCATTAAGAGTTCCTTTCACTGGAAATAAGGGGCCAAGTCCTGAAAAACAACCCCACACCATCACCCCCCCCCCAAACAACCCCACACCATCACCCCCCCCAAACAACCCCACACCATCACCCCCCCCCCAAACAACCCCACACCATCACCCCCCCCAAACAACCCCACACCATCACCCCCCCCCCAAACAACCCCACACCATCACCCCCCCCAAACAACCCCACACCATCACCCCCCTCCCCCAACATAACTCCCCTCCACCAAACAACCCCACACCATCACCCCCCTCCCCCAACATAACTCCCCTCCACCAAACAACCCCACACCATCACCCCCCCCAAACAACCCCACACCATCACCCCCCCCCAAACAACCCCACACCATAACCCCCTCCACATAATCCCCCCTCCACCAAACATCCCCACACCATAACCCCCCTCCCCCAACATAACCCCCCTCCACATAACCCCCCCTCCACCAAACAACCCCACACCATAACCCCCCTCCCCCAACATAACCCCCCTCCACATAACCCCCCCTCCACCGAACAACCTCACACCATAACCCCCCTCCACATAACCCCCCCTCCACCGAACAACCCCACACCATAACCCCCCTCCACATAACCCCCCTCCACCGAACAACCCCACACCATAACCCCCCTCCACATAACCCCCTCTCCACCAAACAACCCCACACCATAACCCCCCTCCACATAATCCCCCCTCCACCAAACAACCCCACACCATAACTCCCCTCCACCAAACAACCCCACACCATAACCCCCTCCACCAAACAACCCCACACCATAACCCCCCTCCACATAACCCCCCCTCCACCGAACAACCCCACACCATAACCCCCCTCCACATAACCCCCTCTCCACCAAACAACCCCACACCATAACCCCCCTCCACATAATCCCCCCTCCACCAAACAACCCCACACCATAACTCCCCTCCACCAAACAACCCCACACCATAACCCCCTCCACCAAACAACCCCACACCATAACCCCCTCCACCAAACAACCCCACACCATAACCCCCTCCACCAAACAACCCCACACCATAACCCCCTCCACCGAACAACCCCACACCATAACCCCCCTCCACATAATCCCCCCTCCACCAAACAACCCCACACCATAACCCCCTCCACCAAACAACCCCACACCATAACCCCCTCCACCGAACAACCCCACACCATAACCCCCCTCCAAATACCCCCCCCCCTCCACCAAACTTTACACTTGCAATCAGGCAAGTAGCGTTATCCTCGTCCATCGGATTGCCAGACAGGACGCTGACCCACTCTGGGATTTTTTGTGGCCTACCACTTCATGGCTGAGTTACTGTTGTTCCCAACTGCTCCCACTTTGTTATAATACCACTAACAGTTGACCGTAGAATATTTAGTAGTGAGGAAATTTCACGAATGGACTTAATGCACAGATGGCAACCGATCACGGTCCCACGCTTGAGTTCACTGAGCTCCTGAGAGCAACCCATTCTTACACAGATGTGTGTAGAAGCGTCTGCATGCCCAGTGCTTGATTTATACAGCTGTGGTCATGGAAGTGACTGGAACACCTGAACTCACTGGAGGAGTGTCCCAATACTTTTGGCAATATAGTGTATATGCTGCCACTTGGTAACATTATAAGAAAACATGGAATAGGTTTCCTCTGTTATGCCGATGGTACTCAGTTATATATTTCATCACATCCAGATGAAATCTCCAAATGATCTAAGTTGACAGAATGTGTTAAAGATATAAAACACTGGGTGACCTGTAATTTTCTCCTATTAAATTCAGATAAGACTGAGGTATTACTTATTGGACCAAAAACCTGTAAACAGAATCTCTTGTATGTACTGTTACCTCATCCTCTACAGTTAAAGACCTGGGTGTTAAAAGCACTATACAAGTAAAAGTTAATTGAATTGAATTGAAATGAATAGAGGGAGGGATGAACAGACAGGCAGAGAGATAGAACGATGGATGGATAGATAGTGTTCTGTGTGTTTGCTAGATGGTTTCTTGTGTCCTGTCTGAGGCTCATGTGTGTTTGCAGTGAGAACAGAAGTGTTCAGAAACACAAACGTGTTCTCACTCCAGTGCCAAAGCAGCTTATCATTACATGTGGAAAAACCATGTGCGTTTATTGAGACCGTCTGCAGGTGAAACTGCAGCAAAGCCACTCCGATGAGAACATGAGACACATCTTCTTTTGTTAATGCTGGGGCCTTTTAGGTTAAAAGCAAAACGTTTAAAAGCAAAAGAGCCCAATTTACCCAGCAAGACTTCTCTCCTGAACCCATTACACATGGAAGTTAAAACGCTGTATGGATCTACAGATGGATTGGAGATTCATCATTATGCACAGAATAAAGCACTACATGAAAGAAAGCAGCTTCGACGAGCAAATTAAATGCAATTACTGGCCGGCTCAACATCTCCGAGTCATCAGCAGACTCAACGTTAACATGCATTTTTAAAAACCACAAAACATACATTTCAAGTCAAATCTATTTGTATTGAGCTTTCATAATACACATGGTTTCGAATCAGCTTTACAGAAGGCGATGATAGACTATCTATTTATAATATCTTAACTTATAATTCTCCATAAATTTATAAAACACAAAAAAAGTCATTAAGATTAGTTTTTTTATTTGTAATGTTTTTATGGGTTTCTGTTTGTTTAGCTGAGAAAGTTTTCTTTAGGGAAATAGAACATTCTTTTTAGGCTTGCTGAGTTTTCCCTTAATGTTTCCCCCTTTATTCTAACATTCTTTACACTTCTGCACATCAGGATTTAATTTATAATTAAATAATGAATAGTTTTCAGATTTTAGGTTAAAATGAACAAATACCTCTATAGAGGACCAGCCTTGGAGCTGAAGATGATTGACATGCTCTACATAAATGAGTGCAGTGTGTGTGTGTGTGTGTGTGTGTGTGTGTGTGTGTGTTAATATGCTTTACATAAACGAGTGTAAATGGACAAGACGTGATTCTCTTTAATTAACGACATCAGGATCATTGTTAGAGTGACAGTGTGGAATCTGTGACAGCAGTGTGAATGATCCTGACATGTGTGTGTGTGTGTGTGTGTGTGTGTGAGAGAGAGAGAGAGAGAGAGAGAGAGTCAGAGTGTGTGTGTGTGTTTGTGTGCGAGTGAGTGTGTGTGTCATTCTAACTCTCATTATCATGACGGTGCACTGAGATGATCAGTGTCTCTGAGCAATGAACTCTCTCTCTCTCCCTCTGTCTCTCTCTCTCTCCCTCCGTCTCTCTCTCTCCCCCTCCATCTCTCTCTCTCCATCTCTCTCTCTCCATCTCTCTCTCTCCATCTCTCTCTCCCTCCATCTCTCTCTCCATCTCTCTCTCTCCATCTCTCTCTCTCCATCTCTCTCTCTCCATCTCTCTCTCCCTCCATCTCTCTCTCTCCATCTCTCTTTCTCCATCTCTCTCCCTCCATCTCTCTCTCTCCCTCCATCTCTCTCTCTCTCCCTCCATCTCTCTCTCTCTCACACTTCCACTCCCTCCATCTCTCTCTCTCTCTCTCTCTCTCTCTCTCTCTCTCTCTCTCTCTCTCTCCCCCCGTCTCTCTCTCTCTCTCTCATCTCTTTCTCTCCCTCTGTCTTTCTCTCTCTCTCTCTCTCTCTCTCTCTCTCTCACTCTCTCCATCTCTCGCTCGTCCTCCTGAAGAACATCTGAAACTCCCACATGTCATTAGCAGAGCCGAGTGAAAACAGGGAATCATGGGATACCTGTCGTCCTCCATCCAATCACATGGTAGTTAATCACAACTGTTACATGACCACACGTGTTCTGATCCAATGCATTCAGCTCTTCATCCTCCTCCTCATCCTCATGAAGGAATCCCATGTTCCAGACTGTGTGATTTTCCAAATCCTGGATTAGAAGATCTGGAACGAACAGATTCAGGACTCGCTCACTCCGTCTGGAAGAGTTCATCAGTTTGCAGAGTTTATGAGCTTTTGTATGTGCCAAAACCAGTCGTCAGCTTTACTCCACGCTTTCTCCATGAGTGCCGTCGCTACACACTCGTCAGGATACACTGTACATGTTCATGTGTCTGTTATTCGTTTATGGAAACCCAGATAACAGGGAACGTTCTCTCAAAGTTACGAACAAACGTTCTTCCAGTAACATTAACAGAATGTTCATTTCAGATCTGGGGCCGGATTCACAAAACATTTTCGAATTACCGTGCTTCCCTCCCTCATATCCCCCTGAGACGAGAGATTTATGTATTTTTTGTCTGGAAAAAATCCTCAGATGACGCAAAAATTGTCATTTTGCGTCATCAGAGGATGTTTTGTCCAGAGGCGAGAGACTACAGCCAGTAGGTGGCGCTGTCCCGCATGTTCTCAACCCGCCCATAGGGGGATCTCACTCACAGAATGTACAAGCAGTGTCAGCCATCTTTCTTTGGAAGCTAAGCTAGCAGGCTCTTGTTCTGTGGAGAAAGCTGAATAGTAGGGGTTACCATCCTCTTTTTCCCGGACTTGTCCGGCCGTCGAGATCGTTCAAAATGTCCGGGATTCGGCGTTTGCTTTCTGTAGTCGTCATTCATTGTTTACATGCTCACCTTTTGTTTCAGTCTAACTGAATTCATTCTGATTGGTGAATCTGAATGTAGTGTTTACATGAACGCTAAACAAGTGATCGGTTGATGTGCGTTTTAACATTGCTAAGAAAAATTCCCGCTCCTCGTGAGAGATGCGAGACCGGCGCGTCTCAGTAATGAAGCCACCGGCCTCGCGCCGTTCTCCCGCGGCCGTCAGCCTCGTCCTGCTCGCCACAGTAAACATGATGAATGGCGACTGTAGAACGCACAAGCGGAATCCCGGACATTTTGGGTGATCTCAAAATCCCGGGGAGACTCACTAGTAGTCTTAGCCTGGCTCCGCCCTCCTACGTACTTCCGCTCAATTTCATTTTCCTTCAGTACTACGTCTGGGACTGCTGTATATTCTTAGGTTTCCAGAAACAAATTTTTTGTAGGACCAATCAGCTAATAGAGGGAGTGGCTGAGAACGATGACGTTGATGTGATCACACACATGACTAGCGTCGGCCAATAGTGAGCCTACGTGTGACGTACAACACACAGACGCGCTGCTTTATCAAGACTCGAGGAACAGAGAGAAGGAAATGAATAGTGGAATAAAGTCGTTTTTTTTGTTTGTTTTTGCGCACAAAAAGTATTCTCATCGCTTTATAAACTTTATAAAAGACAGACATCTTATTCTAAACATAATCCTCTGATCATTCGGACGACCACACGTTAGCGATTGGCTATGGCAGATCCTGAACGACTCTGGGCAGATCCAATAGTTTTGAACTTTAACAGAGAACCCGCCTACAAGGAAGTAAACGTTTCTCAATGGAGCGAGGCCAGACTCTCTGTACAAATGAAATGTACGAGAGTCTGGTAGAACCAGGCTAAAGTAGCCTAGCCTTGTTGTTCAACTGCGCGCTCTTACCGGTAGGCGTGGCTTGGGAGTGGCCTTGTAGGGCAGCGAAGCAAGTGCATTCTGGGAGTTGTTGTCTTTCATCCACATGAGCCAAAAATAAATTTTTGTAAACTCAGTCTAGAAGGCTCCATAATTCTAAACTCAGTCTAGAAGGCTCCAAATTTAAAAATAATTTCACATTTATTCTACATAAATGACCCATTTTAAATACACATTCATTTTCCAGAGGTGAAGTATCCCTTTAAGAAAAAAGATAAGCTTATTTTGTATTCCCCAAAAATCTCCTTAAAGGGATAGTTCACTTTAAAATGAAAATTCTGTCATCATATACTCACCCTCATGTTGTTTCAAACCTGTATGAATTTCTTTCTTCTGCTGAACAGAAAGGAAGATATTTAGAAGAGTATCAGTAACCAGACAGTTTCTGGTCTCATTGACTTCCATATTAGGAAAAAAATATACTATGGAAGTCAATGAGACCAGAAACTGTCTGGTTACTGACATTCTTCTAAATATCTTCCTTTCTGTTCAGCAGAAGAAAGAAATTCATACAGGTTTGAAACAACATGAGGGTGAGTATATGATGACAGAATTTTCATTTTAAAGTGGAGTATCCCTTAAGAATGTTCTTATCGGGCTTTGAGGTGTTTTTCATTCAGTGAGTCTTCAGCAATCCCGGCCTTTCAATCAAATAACACCTTTCTTGTTCTTCTTAAGAAAAAAACAAGATGTTCTTAAGAAAGAATTTGAGAACTTCTAAAGAATTTTTCAAGAACTGCACTTAGGAACATCCTTACGAGCTTCTTATAATTTATATTAAGAATTTTCTTATCTTCTTTCTTAAGAAGATTTTCGTGATTCTGGCCCCAGGTCTTTAATAATGTTCTCAAAACGTTAGAACAAAAACATTATACAAACATCTTTCATGGAATTTTTTCCAGAAATGTTTCAGGTGGACGTTCATTTTTTAAATGTTACTTGTTTCAGAACATTCATAAGTAACATTCCATAATGTTTGAAGAATGATACGATGTAACATTCCCTTAAAGCTCACATCACCAGAGAAAACAGAGCGGTTGATTACTATTGTTATTAGAAAAGAGAGAAATCAGGGAAGCTTCAGTTGTAAAAACGTGTGATCAAAGGGAAAAGGAATAGTTTTAGAAAATAAAGAAGCCTCTTTACAAACTGCGATCAGGATAATAAAGTTTGTCTTCAGTGAATAAAAGACGATGCCGTTCCTCGAAAACATGAACCAGGTTTTTACTGACGAGAAACGGGTAACACTTACAATAAGGTTCATTAGTTAACATTAGATAACTACATTAGTTAACATGAACTAACAATGAACAATACTTCTACAGCATTTATTCATCTTAGTTCATATTAATTTAAACATTTACTAATACATTATTAAAATCAAAGGTTGTATTTGTTAACATTAGTTAATTACATGAACAAACATTGAAGAGCTGTACTAATATTAACAAAGATTAATAAATACTGTATCACATGTATTGCTCATTGTTAGTTCATGTTAGTTAATACATTAATGTTAACTAATGAACCTTATTGTTCCAGATAAATGTTATTATTTCACACCGTGATCATAATATTTGGATTGAAACAGAAGATGACAGTAAGAACGGCATAGAGAACCTAATCATCCATATATGATTATTTATCTTAATTATCCAATGACTGTCGACATACATCAAACATCTTCAGCCCGCGAGTAAATGATTGTTTTACACATTTTTATATTTATGAAGCAGCTTGTCAACATGGCTAAAGCTATAATTAAAGTGTATTGTTCTTATTCACACAAAATCACACCGGAAAGGAGTGTGTGAGTGTGTGTTTGTATGCAGATCAGGCCATGAATAGAACAACTGTCACACATTCACTCTCATTCACGGGCGTCCAGGGAGTTTATTCACGCCTCACAGGAATATGAATACACCAGCGTCACACACACTCCTCCAGAGACGCTCGCGGCTATCTTTAACTCAACATCACAACTTTAACAAAGAACGGATAATTTTAGCCTTATTTTGGGACAAAATGACCAAAAACACACACTCTGATCACTGCTGTCAAACTCGCTGCTACTTTACTTGGTTTATTACAAAAATAAATGATGTAATAGTCCTGAACTCACACTCACACACACCACAGAACAGGTCATGTGGGGTCAGAGGTCATCCTGAGGTCAGGGCTGCCGTCATGTGACGTCTTAAATATGTTTGCGCACGACTAGAAGCGCATCGCTATAGAAACAAGAGAAACTTTCTCAGATTTATAATTACATTCATCAAACCTTAAAATATGACAGCGGACAGAAATAGAGCAAGAGGCGTTTCACACGCAGATGTTAGGAAGAACAACAGCTGTGATGAAGATGATGATGAACGTCACACACTCTTTACTTACAGCAAACACACATCACAGACAGCACACAATAAAGGTTCTGTTCAATAGTTTAACACTCTGACTTCAAACAACTTCACTTACACTTTCTTTTCTGCATGTCTTTTCGTTGGGAAATTTGCTTTCTTTTATTAATGGAAACAATCATCTTTATGTGTATAGACAGAACACCAGCATCCTCTTCTTGATGTCTGTGAATATGAATATACTCAGTTTCTTCAGTGTTGGTGTCAGCGCTGGTGTTCCTTCGGCTTTTCATTCAGCCGGTTCTCACGGCTCTGTCACACACGTTGACTCCTATATTTCCACACGTTTTTCATTTCTAAGGCATGTGTGTTGCTTTGAGTTTTCTATCCTGACGCTGTGTGTCTGGCCATGTTTTACTGGTATGATCTTATAAAGCACTAAAGTTCAGACTCAGTGGACTGGGAACTTCTCTGGCCTCAGAGTTAAACTCCTTAAACTGTCGAAGGTGTTTTATAATCGCTTCCACTGTTGAAACCGACATCTCTCTCGTTAGAGCCACGCTTGCTTTCAATTAGCCGAGTCCAACAGCTCGTCGAGGAGTGTAAACACGGTCTTTTAAACACTCCAGATTTCAAACAGTTCACACACGCACGCGCGCACACACACAGATGCACGCGCACACACACACCACATACATACACGCACGCGCACACACACACACACACACACACACACACACACACCTCATACAAATCACACCTCATACACACACACACACACTCATCTGCTGTCTGACTGTTAATGATTCATTAGCATGAACGGCTGCAGAACATTTAAACTTCACTTTACACACGCATTTATGAAGCACTCTGAATTTCCAAATGCTTTCGATGAATTAAGTGAAACAATAAAGGGCCGAACTCACTCCTTTAATTTCCTCCTCGTGAATCCGGTGCATTAATGTTTCATAAGAGGCTCTGAACAACAGCACAAACCAACGCTGACCTTTGACCTCCAGGCTCACACACGGACACGAGCGTGATGGACGGGTCACACACTCCTCTGTTCTCATGTTTGTTTTGATGGTGTTTATTCATAGGACGCTTTTACTTCACTCTGTCTTCCGTTTCTATTCTGATCCTCTCGCGTTTGTCACGGCTCTAATGGAACACACAGATCTGACACACACACACACACACACACACACACACACACACGCCTGCGACACACAATGGAGCCGCGAGTTTAGAGCCTCTGGGTTTGAACCCGCAGCATCAGTGAGGTCACTTCCTGTCTCTCTCCGTGTGTTTGTGAGTTTGAGCATTATGTGTTTGCTGAACTGATGTATTTTTATCCAGATGCAGAACTTCATGCGCGATGGGTCAGAGGTCGCTCACGGATGAGGAAAACATGGAAATGCCATTAGAAACACTTCAAACTCAGCCTAGACTCATTAAGTAAGTGTGTTATTGGTGTGAATAATTGTGACATGTTTGTTTTTCTTGAGGGTGTTTGGCGCATTACATAAACCCTGAGATCTATAACTCCTCTAACAGGCGAAATATTAGCCGTGAGTCACATGACCTTGATTTACACATTAGTCCAGTCTCCTTCATTTATACAGCGCTTTAACAATATAGAGTTTCACAGCAGCTTTACAGAGATAACAGGAGATTACAGTAACAGAGAGTGTTTAGGCTTTACAGCAGATCTAGAATAAAGTTATTGTCCAGATAAAGTTAGTTTGATTGATTCACTTCCATTGCAAAGATCATTAGATATTAACTCAGGGGCCGCTAACACACACCGCTCTAACAGAAAACACTCAACGCTCCGGCTGCTCATTAAAATGAAATCGTGAAATCACATCATTCCCTTGTATGACTTTACCTGGCTCATCGTGTTCAGCGGCTGACCCTGGATCTGTGCTTATCTCACTTTACCTGGCTCATCGTGTTCAACAGCTGACCCTGGATCTGTGCTTATCTCACTTTACCTGGCTCATCGTGTTCAACGGCTGACCCTGGATCTGTGCTTATCTCACTTTACCTGGCTCATCGTGTTCAACAGCTGACCCTGGATCTGTGCTTATCTCACTTTACCTGGCTCATCGTGTTCAACGGCTGACCCTGGATCTGTGCTTATCTCACTTTACCTGGCTCATCGTGTTCAACGGCTGACCCTGGATCTGTGCTTATCTCACTTTACCTGGCTCATCGTGTTCAACGGCTGACCCTGGATCTGTGCTTATCTCACTTTACCTGGCTCATCGTGTTCAACAGCTGACCCTGGATCTGTGCTTATCTCACTTTACCTGGCTCATCGTGTTCAACGGCTGACCCTGGATCTGTGCTTATCTCACTTTACCTGGCTCATCGTGTTCAACGGCTGACCCTGGATCTGTGCTTATCTCACTTTACCTGGCTCATCGTGTTCAACAGCTGACCCTGGATCTGTGCTTATCTCACTTTACCTGGCTCATCGTGTTCAACAGCTGACCCTGGATCTGTGCTTATCTCACTTTACCTGGCTCATCGTGTTCAACGGCTGACCCTGGATCTGTGCTTATCTCACTTTACCTGGCTCATCGTGTTCAACGGCTGACCCTGGATCTGTGCTTATCTCACTTTACCTGGCTCATCGTGTTCAACGGCTGACCCTGGATCTGTGCTTATCTCACTTTACCTGGCTCATCGTGTTCAACAGCTGACCCTGGATCTGTGCTTATCTCACTTTACCTGGCTCATCGTGTTCAACGGCTGACCCTGGATCTGTGCTTATCTCACTTTACCTGGCTCATCGTGTTCAACAGCTGACCCTGGATCTGTGCTTATCTCACTTTACCTGGCTCATCGTGTTCAACAGCTGACCCTGGATCTGTGCTTATCTCACTTTACCTGGCTCATCGTGTTCAGCGGCTGACCCTGGATCTGTGCTTATCTCACTTTACCTGGATCATCGTGTTCAATGGCTGACCCTGGATCTGTGCTTATCTCACTTTACCTGGCTCATCGTGTTCAGCGGCTGACCCTGGATCTGTGCTTATCTCACTTTACCTGGCTCATCGTGTTCAACAGCTGACCCTGGATCTGTGCTTATCTCACTTTACCTGGCTCATCGTGTTCAGCGGCTGACCCTGGATCTGTGCTTATCTCACTTTACCAGGATCATCGTTTTCAATGGCTGACCCTGGATCTGTGCTTATCTCACTTTACCTGGCTCATCGTGTTCAACGGCTGACCCTGGATCTGTGCTTATCTCACTTTACCTGGCTCATCGTGTTCAACAGCTGACCCTGGATCTGTGCTTATCTCACTTTACCTGGCTCATCGTGTTCAGCGGCTGACCCTGGATCTGTGCTTATCTCACTTTACCTGGCTCATCGTGTTCAACGGCTGACCCTGGATCTGTGCTTATCTCACTTTACCTGGCTCATCGTGTTCAACGGCTGACCC
>CM043365.1:2037558-2062558 GCA_023718395.1 Leucaspius delineatus | reverse complement strand
AACGAGGATTTTCTAAACATTCTTCATTCAAGATGCATTTACTGGAGATCAGAAGTCTAGAATGGTCAAATGGGCTCAGAAAAATGATCTTAATTAAAGGGGAAAAGACGTTTTTCAGATATTTGTTCTTGTTTTGATCATTTTGATGACTTGCATCTCAAGTAAATGCATTATGAACGTTCAGAGGTTTGTTCTGGAAAACAAGATTTGTTTTATTGCCGTTTAAATCCGCTTGTTGTGAAACAGTTGTTTAGTGGAAGAAAACGGGTGAGTTTCTGAGGTAATAAATAACATGTGAGTCACAGATTAATGGGCCGGTTCCTGAAGAGAATAAAGCGTCCAGAGAATCGCCCTCATGACAACAGATGGAAGAAGACGAGGGTGGAGGAGGTTTCCATTAGCGTTAGCATTACGTGTTTAAGATCTCAGTCCTCAAACTGACTCACTCTACTCCAGTCTCATGAGTGCCGTATAACTCGCACACATGTGAAAGGTCACGGCGGCGGGCGAAAGCCACACTTCATCTGAGAAGTGTTGAAGTGCTGAACAGTGAAGCTCAGAGAGTCACACACACTCGCCTGCAGATGTTTGAGCAGACCCTCACAACATCTGCCCGATTACCCACAATCCCAGCGCACAGGGAACGCTCAAAGCTAGCGGTGTAACGATTCCCTCGTGTCACGATTCGACACATATCACGAACATTTGGAAATAATGTTTTCATAACTTAATTGTAACAGTCTTAGAATATACTTTTGTTGGCTGCGAACCCAAGACATTTCATAATGTCCTCTTAAAAGAGAATCAGAACAGAACACCTTTACTTCTACAGCGCTTTATACAGATCAGATCGTTTCACAGCAGCTTCACAGTGATAAACAGGAAAATCACAGAATCAAATGTTAAAAAGACAATAGTACAATATTACTGCTCAATATTATTACTGCTTGAGAACCAGATTTAGTCCTGATTGACAACCCTAAGATATTAAACATACGTACTGTAAAATACTGCTCATTTTGATTATTTGCTGTGCTTGTGTGACATCTGTTCTTCTCGAAGTACATATAAAGTAGGCTTTTCACCAGATTTCCTCGAGCTCTAAAACCAGCAGAATCTCAAACTCAATATTTGTACAGCAGAACTCTGCTCATATCTGTGAAGATTTCAGCTTCATATCTGCTCTCGCACCAGCGATAATCAACCAGAAAGTGATGGGAATTAAAAAAAATTGCACACTCTCACACATGTTCTGTAGACTTCACTTCACTTCACTTCACTTCACTTCACTTTACTTTTCACGAGTTCACACTTACAAATAAGTCAGATAGAATAAATGCGTATTTGGCGTGCTGTCCGAGGAGAGGGCTCCGGGCTCGGTATTCGGCCCGAACCCAGAGTACTCCCCCCGTATTCCTGGCTGTGAAAGAACAAGCCAAGAGTGAGGAGTCGGGGTGGTGGAGGGATGCTGAAAACTGTCAAGGAAGTTAGATGAGTTGACAGAGTGAATATATATATGCTTCCTCTCATGCTGATAGGGTAGACATGGTAATTGTTTGATGAGTTGATTGATTACTTGATTATTTGAACGTGCTCCTCCCGAACTTTGTTAATAAAACATCTTTACTTTACTTCACTTCACTAGGAGCAATGTTCTCTGAACGTTCTGAAACAAGAAGTAACATTTAAAAAACGTTAGACGAACATTTCAACTAAAACATTTGAGAAATAAAATGCTTCATGAACAATATATAAATAATGTTTTTGTACTAACGTTTTGAGAACATTATTTAAGATCTATTAATGCTACTTGAAGAAGTTTTCTTCCCGTAACATTAACAAGCAGAACCTTGACAGAATTAGGGTTAGCGAGTAAATGATGACAGAAGGATCATTTCTAGGTGAGTTTCAACGCCTGTGAGCTTCAGTGGTTTTCCCCTGGATGAGTGTATCTGTGTCCGTCTGGATGAGTGTATCTGTGTCCGTCAGGATGAGTGTATCTGTGTCCGTCTGGATAAGTGTATCTGTGTCCGTCTGGATGAGTGTATCTGTGTCTGTCAGCATCATGGCATCAGCTGAAGGGTGTTTTAACGTGTGTTTAACAGCAGAGGCATGAGCCGTGTGCGTCAGGGACTGAAGTGGATCTTCAGAATCCAGCGCATCTAAACACAAACTCTAACCGATAAATGTGGATACCAGCAAATCACTGAATTCTGGATCAGAACGAACTCAGTCCTTTTAACGAAACAGACCAAACAGGGTCTCACACAAACTCAATCCAAACTTCATTGCATCAAAACAAAGAGAGAAAAAAATATATAGACTATGTAAACATATGAAATCACATTGACCATACAGCAATAATGATAATCACAAAAATATTCAAATGTGAACACATTCAAATTAACAAACGACCCAAACAAATATGGTCCCAAAACCTACATTTCCCATAATTCCCACGAAAATATATAAAGGACATCAGGAAATGCCGCGCTCTTTTAAAGGGGACATATCAAGAAAATCTGAGTTTGTCCGTGTGTAAGTGCTGTAATCGGGTCCCGGTGCGACATTTGGTTTTACAAGCACCAACAGAGACCAGTTCTAACGCAATGATGAAGATCCAGCAGAGCCTGAAGCTGTTCTGTGGTTGAGCACAGACGAGCACTGAACACTATTGACCAGAACATGTCACCGCTGGCTTATAAACACCTCAGGAACTGTGGACACTTGTGGAGAAGTTCAACATGATGATGAGATGATCAGTGTAACTCCACAACAACTACAGAAATGTCTCCACTAACATTCAGAAGCTCTTCCTGAGTCTCTCCGTAAGGCTGCACTCACTACTGGTTATTCTGGGATTCTGGATGAGGGAGATTGGCCTGTTCTGTTATTGCCGGAGTTTCTGAAGCTTGTGTAAAGACTCCGCCCTCTTCTGAATGGAGGCGGAGCTAAAGCTCATTTGCATTTAAAGGGATGTTTTTGCTCACACCCAAAAAGGTGCAAATTTGACAAGCTATAATAAGCTAAATTATCTGAAGATTTTGAGCTGAAATTTCACAGACACATTCTGGAGACACCAGAGATGTATATTACATCTGGTGAAAAGAGGCATAATGCTGTATGTCACCTTTAACAACCGGCCTCTGACCGACGCTGCAGTCACACATTCGACACACAATCTTTCAAAACAATATTAGATAAAAAATTAAACCCATATCTCTTTCTAATTGTAGTTTCATTAAATGACAAGCATGCGCTCTAGTAATGAAGCATTGCCGCTATCACTATTTATTTTAATGAGACAATGTATTCATAAAGAGACAATGTAGGCGGAACACACTCTCTGCAGAGCACACTCTCTGCAGAACACACTCTCTGCAGAACACACTCTCTGCAGAACACACTCTCTGCAGAACACACTCACTATAGAACACACTCACTATAGAACACACTCACTATAGAACACACTCACTATAGAACACACTCACTGTAGAACACACTCACTGTAGAACACACTCACTGTAGAACACACTCACTGTAGAACACACTCTCTGTAGAACACACTCACTGCAGAACACACTCACTGCAGAACACACTCACTGCAGAACACACTCTCTGCAGAACACACTCACTGCAGAACACACTCACTGCAGAACACACTCTCTGCAGAACACACTCTCTGCAGAACACACTCTCTGCAGAACACACTCTCTGCAGAACACACTCTCTGCAGAACACACTCTCTGCAGAACACACTCTCTGCAGAACACACTCTCTGCAGAACACACTCTCTGCAGAACACACTCTCTGTCACGGAAAACTAAGAAAACAAGGAAAACTCAAGTGCAGAGGAAAGGGATTTTTAATAAACAAAAGAACAACGTAAAACAAACACCCACGAGGGGGAAAACATTACAAAATACCAAACAACAACTTCAAAAGTGAACATACCAAACGGGTCACGGGGAAACAGGAGACGTGTACAAGACAACGATCCGACACAGACTGCAAACACAAAGGAACTTATAAAAGGGACAAATCAGGCAGGTAATGAGGAACAACAGGTGGGGCAAATGAAACCAATAATAAGATAACAAGGAGGGTGGGGTCAAAACAATGACAGGAACACAAACACCACATGTGCTACACAAGACAGGACAGGCATGTGACATTACCCCCTCCTAAAGGAGCGGCTACCAGACGCTCCACTAGGGACGGGAGGGACAGACCAGGGCGGGACGGGAGGGACAGACCAGGGCGGGACGGGAGGGACAGACCAGGGCGGGACGGGAGGGACAGACCAGGGCAGGACGGGAGGGACAGACCAGGGTGGGACAGGGGGAACGGGAGGGACAGACCAGGGTGGGACAGGGGGAACAGGAAAGACAGACCAGGGTGGGACGGGAGGGACAGACCAGGGTGGGACAGGGGGAACAGGAAAGACAGACCGGGGTGGGACAGGGGAAACAGAAAAGACAGACTGGGGTGGGGCAGGGAAAATGGACAGTTCTGGAGGCCAGGGCGGAACAGAGAGTCCATCGGGCGGCCAGGGCGGAACAGAGAGTCCATCGGGCGGCCAGGGCGGAGCAGACTCTCAATCGGGCGGCCAAGGCGGAGAAGACCCCTCGGGCGGCCAGGGCGGAGAAGACCCCTCGGGCGGCCAGGGCGGAGAAGACCCCTCGGGCGGCCAGGGCGGAGACGACCCCTCGGGCGGCCAGGGCGGAGACGACCCCTCGGGCGGCCACGGCGGAGACGACCCCTCGGGCGGCCACGGCGGAGACGACCCCTCGGGCGGCCACGGCGGAGACGACCCCTCGGCCGGCCACGGCGGAGACGACCCCTCGGCCGGCCACGGCGGAGACTCCACCGGCTCAGGAACTGGAACAGACTCCACCGGCTCAGGAACTGGAACAGACTCCACCGGCTCAGGCACTGGACCTGGCACCAACGGCTCAGGCACTGGACCTGGCACCAACGGCTCAGGCACTGGAACTGGCACCTCCGGCTCAGGCACTGGCACCAACGGCTCAGGCACTGGAACTGGCACCTCCGGCTCAGGCACTGGAACAGACTCCACCGGCTCAGGCACTGGAACTGGCACCACCGGCTCAGGCACTGGAACTGGAACTGGAACTGGCACCACCGGCTCAGGAGCAGACTCCACCGGCTCAGGAGCAGACTCCACCGGCTCAGGAGCAGACTCCACCGGCTCAGGAGCAGACTCCACCGGCTCAGGAGCAGACTCCACCGGCTCAGGAGCAGACTCCACCGGCTCAGGAGCAGACTCCACCGGCTCAGGAGCAGACTCCACCGGCTCAGGAGCAGACTCCACCGGCTCAGGAGCAGACTCCACCGGCTCAGGAGCAGACTCCACCGGCTCAGGAGCAGACTCCACCGGCTCAGGAGCAGACTCCACCGGCTCAGGAGCAGACTCCACCGGCTCAGGAGCAGACTCCACCGGCTCAGGAGCAGACTCCACCGGCTCAGGAGCAGACTCCACCGGCTCAGGAGCAGACACCACCGGCTCAGGAGCAGACACCACCGGCTCAGGAACAGATACCACTGGCTGAGGCACTGGAACTGGCACCACCGGCTCAGGCACTGGAACTGGAACTGGCACCACCGGCTCGGGCACTGGAACTGGCACCACCGGCTCAGGAACAGACACCACCGGCCCAGGAACAGACACCACCGGCCCAGGAACAGACACCACCGGTCCAAGTGTGTGCGTAGCCCACACACACCACATGGCTGTGGCCATAATGGCCAGTGTCGCGGTCACTGAGGGCTCAGGAACAGACGCCTCCGGCTCAGGAACAGACACTGGCTCCGGCTCAGGAACAGACACTGGCTCCGGCTCAGGAACAGACACTGGCTCCGGCTCAGGAACAGACACTGGCTCCGGCTCAGGAACAGACACTGGCTCCGGCTCAGGAACAGACACTGGCTCCGGCTCAGGAACAGACACTGGCTCCGGCTCAGGAACAGACACTGGCTCCGGCTCAGGAACAGACACTGGCTCCGGCTCAGGAACAGACACTGGCTCCGGCTCAGGAACAGACACTGGCTCCGGCTCAGGAACAGACACTGGCTCCGGCTCAGGAACAGACACTGGCTCCGGCTCAGGAACAGACACTGGCTCCGGCTCAGGAACAGACACTGGCTCCGGCTCAGGAACAGACACTGGCTCCGGCTCAGGAACAGACACTGGCTCCGGCTCAGGAACAGACACTGGCTCCGGCTCAGGAACAGACACGGGCTCCGGCTCAGGAACAGACACGGGCTCCGGCTCAGGAACAGACACGGGCTCCGGCTCAGGAACAGACACGGGCTCCGGCTCAGGAACAGACACGGGCTCCGGCTCAGGAACAGACACGGGCTCCGGCTCAGGAACAGACACGGGCTCCGGCTCAGGAACAGACACGGGCTCCGGCTCAGGAACAGACACTGGCTCCGGCTCAGGAACAGACACTGGCTCCGGCTCAGGAACAGACACTGGCTCCGGCTCAGGAACAGACACGGGCTCCGGCTCAGGAACAGACACGGGCTCCGGCTCAGGAACAGACACGGGCTCCGGCTCAGGAACAGACACGGGCTCCGGCTCAGGAACAGACACGGGCTCCGGCTCAGGAACAGACACGGGCTCCGGCTCAGGAACAGACACGGGCTCCGGCTCAGGAACAGACACGGGCTCCGGCTCAGGAACAGACACGGGCTCCGGCTCAGGAACAGACACGACTCCGGCTCAGGAACAGACACGGGCTCCGGCTCAGGAACAGACACGGGCTCCGGCTCAAGCTCAGGAACAGACACAGGCTCGACGGCGGCCATCTTGTCTGAAGACACAGGCTTGGCAGGCGTGACGTGAACAGGTTCGGCGGCGGCCATCTTGTCCGAAGACACAGGCTCGGCAGACGTGACGGGAACACTCTCGGCGGCGGCCATCTTGTCCGAAGACACAGGCTCGGCAGGCGTGACGTGAACAGGTTCGGCGGCGGCCATCTTGTCCGAAGACACAGGCTCGGCAGACGTGACGGGAACACTCTCGGCGGCGGCCATCTTGTCCGAAGACACAGGCTCGGCAGGCGTGACGTGAACAGTCTCTGGCTGGGCAGACGTGACGTGAACAGTCTCTGGCTGGGCAGACGTGACGCATCGCTGAGGTGGTGCAGGCAGTGCGAGCAGGATCACTGGAACAGGGACCACCGGAACAGGGACCACCGGAACAGGGACCACCGGAACAGGGACCACCGGAACAGGGACCACCGGAACAGGGACCACCGGAACAGGGACCACCGGAACAGTCACGGAAGGAGTCTTCTTCCTCCTCCTCCGTTTCGAGACCACTGGAACTGGAGCCACTGGAACTGGGACCACTGGACTCGGGACCATCGGAACTGGGAACACTGGACTCGGGACCACCGGTACTGAGGTCACCGGAACTGAGACCCTCTTCATGGCCTCTCGCTCCTGCAGGCGAGCGAGACCCTCCACCATACCCTCAAAAGTGCTGCGGTCATACGCCCTTCTCAGTACCCAATCCATGGGCTCGTCAAGGGCATAAAAGAAAAGGTCCTTGAGGGGCTCCTCATTAAGACCCAGTCCCTCTGCTGCACTAAGGAATTTGACCGCGAACTTCCTTAGATCAGTTCCCTGCTGGCGGAGCGCAATCAATGATTGAACACGAAGAATGCGTTCATACTGTTGGCATGAGACCGGGGGAACAAGTGGATGCTGGGACTTCCTCTGCTGAGTTTTTGACATGGTCGGATCGTTCTGTCACGGAAAACTAAGAAAACAAGGAAAACTCAAGTGCAGAGGAAAGGGATTTTTAATAAACAAAAGAACAACGTAAAACAAACACCCACGAGGGGGAAAACATTACAAAATACCAAACAACAACTTCAAAAGTGAACATACCAAACGGGTCACGGGGAAACAGGAGACGTGTACAAGACAACGATCCGACACAGACTGCAAACACAAAGGAACTTATAAAAGGGACAAATCAGGCAGGTAATGAGGAACAACAGGTGGGGCAAATGAAACCAATAATAAGATAACAAGGAGGGTGGGGTCAAAACAATGACAGGAACACAAACACCACATGTGCTACACAAGACAGGACAGGCATGTGACACTCTCTGCAGAACACACTCTCTGTAGAACACACTCACTGTAGAACACACTCTCTGTAGAACACACTCACTGTAGAACACACTCTCTGCAGAACACACTCACTGTAGAACACACTCTCTGCAGAACACACTCTCTGTAGAACACACTCACTGTAGAACACACTCACTGTAGAACACACTCTCTGTAGAACACACTCACTGTAGAACACACTCTCTGCAGAACACACTCTCTGTAGAACACACTCTCTGTAGAACACACTCTCTGTAGAACACAGTCTCTGCAGAACACACTCTCTGCAGAACACACTCTCTGCAGAACACACTCACTGTAGAACACACTCTCTGCAGAACACACTCTCTGTAGAACACACTCACTGTAGAACACACTCACTGTAGAACACACTCTCTGCAGAACACACTCTCTGTAGAACACACTCTCTGTAGAACACACTCTCTGCAGAACACACTCTCTGCAGAACACACTCTCTGCAGAACACACTCTCTGTAGAACACACTCACTGTAGAACACACTCTCTGCAGAACACACTCACTGTAGAACACACTCTCTGTAGAACACACTCACTGTAGAACACACTCACTGTAGAACACACTCTCTGCAGAACACACTCTCTGTAGAACACACTCTCTGCAGAACACACTCTCTGCAGAACACACTCTCTGCAGAACACACTCTCTGTAGAACACACTCACTGTAGAACACACTCTCTGCAGAACACACTCACTGTAGAGAACACTCTCTGTATAACACACTCACTGTAGAACACACTCAATGTAGAACACACTCTCTGCAGAACACACTCTCTGTAGAACACACTCACTGTAGAACACACTCTCTGCAGAACACACTCTCTGTAGAACACACTCACTGTAGAACACACTCTCTGTAGAACACACTCTCTGCAGAACACACTCTCTGTAGAACACACTCTCTGTAGAACACACTCTCTGCAGAACACACTCTCTGCAGAAGACACTCTCTGTAGAACACACTCACTGTAGAACACAATCTCTGTAGAACACACTCTCTGCAGAACACACTCTCTGCAGAACACACTCTCTGTAGAACACACTCACTGTAGAACACACTCTCTGTAGAACACACTCTCTGCAGAACACACTCTCTGTAGAACACACTCTCTGCAGAACACACTCTCTGTAGAACACACTCACTGTAGAACACACTCTCTGTAGAACACACTCTCTGCAGAAAACACTTTCTGCAGAACACACTCTCTGTAGAACACACTCACTGTAGAACACACTCTCTGTAGAACACACTCTCTGCAGAACACACTCTCTGTAGAACACACTCTCTGCAGAACACATTCTCTGTTGAACACACTCTCTGCAGAACACACTCTCTGTAGAACACACTCTCTGCAGAACACACTCACTGTAGAAGACACTCTCTGCAGAACACACTCTCTGTAGAACACACTCTCTGCAGAACACACTCTGCAGAACACACTCTCTGTAGAACACACTCACTGTAGAACACACTCTCTGCAGAACACACTCTGTAGTACACACTCTCTGTAGAACACACTCTCTGCAGAACACACTCTCTGCAGAACACACTCACTGTAGAACACACTCACTGTAGAACACTCTCTGTAGAACACACTCACTGTAGAACACACTCACTGTAGAACACTCACTGTAGAACACACTCACTGTAGAACACACTCTCTGCAGAACACACTCTCTGCAGAACACACTCTCTGTAGAACACACTCACTGTAGAACACACTCTCTGTAGAACACACTCTCTGCAGAACACACTCTCTGTAGAACACACTCTCTGCAGAACACATTCTCTGTAGAACACACTCTCTGCAGAACACACTCTCTGTAGAACACACTCTCTGCAGAACACACTCACTGTAGAACACACTCTCTGTAGAACACACTCACTGTAGAACACACTCTCTGCAGAACACACTCTGCAGAACACACTCTCTGTAGAACACACTCACTGTAGAACACACTCTCTGCAGAACACACTCTGTAGTACACACTCTCTGTAGAACACACTCTCTGCAGAACACACTCTCTGCAGAACACACTCACTGTAGAACACACTCTCTGCAGAACACACTCTCTGCAGAACACACTCTCTGTAGAACACACTCTCTGCAGAACACACTCTCTGCAGAACACACTCACTGTAGAACACACTCACTGTAGAACACACTCTCTGCAGAACACACTCTCTGCAGAACACACTCACTGTAGAACACACTCTATGCAGAACACACTCACTGTAGAACACACTCTCTGCAGAACACACTCACTGTAGAACACACTCACTGTAGAACACTCACTGTAGAACACACTCTCTGCAGAACACACTCACTGTAGAACACACTCACTGTAGAACACACTCTCTGCAGAACACACTCTCTGCAGAACACACTCACTGTAGAACACACTCTCTGCAGAACACACTCACTGTAGAACACACTCTCTGCAGAACACACTCACTGTAGAACACACTCACTGTAGAACACACTCACTGTAGAACACTCTCTGTAGAACACACTCTCTGCAGAACACACTCTCTGCAGAACACACTCTCTGCAGAACACACTCACTGTAGAACACACTCTCTGCAGAACACACTCTCTGTAGAACACACTCTCTGCAGAACACACTCTCTGTAGAACACACTCACTGTAGAACACACTCACTGTAGAACACTCACTGTAGAACACACTCTCTGCAGAACACACTCTCTGTAGAACACACTCTCTGTAGAACACACTCTCTGTAGAACACACTCTCTGTAGAACACACTCTCTGCAGAACACACTCTCTGTAGAACACACTCTCTGTAGAACACACTCTCTGCAGAACACACTCTCTGTAGAACACACTCTCTGCAGAACACACTCTCTGCAGAACACACTCTCTGTAGAACACACTCTCTGCAGAACACACTCTCTGTAGAACACACTCTCTGCAGAACACACTCTCTGCAGAACACACTCACTGTAGAACACACTCTCTGCAGAACACACTCTGTAGTACACACTCTCTGTAGAACACACTCTCTGCAGAACACACTCTCTGCAGAACACACTCACTGTAGAACAAACTCACTGTAGAAAACTCTCTGTAGAACACACTCTCTGTAGAACACACTCTCTGTAGAACACACTCTCTGCAGAACACACTCACTGTAGAACACTCTCTGCAGAACACACTCTCTGTAGAACACTCTCTGCAGAACACACTCTCTGTAGAACACACTCACTGTAGAACACACTCTCTGTAGAACACACTCTCTGCAGAACACACTCACTGTAGAACACTCTCTGCAGAACACACTCTCTGTAGAACACACTCTCTGCAGAACACACTCTCTGTAGAACACACTCACTGTAGAACACACTCTCTGTAGAACACACTCTCTGCAGAACACACTCTCTGCAGAACACACTCTCTGTAGAACACAGTCACTGCAGAACACTCACTGTAGAACACACTCACTGTAGAACACACTCTCTGCAGAACACACTCTCTGTAGAACACACTCTCTGTAGAACACACTCTCTGCAGAACACACTCTCTGTAGAACACACTCTCTGCAGAACACACTCACTGTAGAACACACTCTCTGCAGAACACACTCTCTGTAGAACACACTCTCTGCAGAACACACTCTGCAGAACACACTCTCTGTAGAACACACTCACTGTAGAACACACTCTCTGCAGAACACACTCTGTAGTACACACTCTCTGTAGAACACACTCTCTGCAGAACACACTCTCTGCAGAACACACTCACTGTAGAACACACTCTCTGTAGAACACACTCTCTGCAGAACACACTCACTGTAGAACACACTCACTGTAGAACACACTCTCTGCAGAACACACTCTGCAGAACACACTCTCTGTAGAACACACTCACTGTAGAACACACTCTCTGCAGAACACACTCTGTAGTACACACTCTCTGTAGAACACACTCTCTGCAGAACACACTCTCTGCAGAACACACTCACTGTAGAACACACTCACTGTAGAACACACTCTCTGCAGAACACACTCTCTGCAGAACACACTCACTGTAGAACACACTCTCTGCAGAACACACTCACTGTAGAACACACTCTCTGCAGAACACACTCACTGTAGAACACTCTCTGTAGAACACACTCACTGTAGAACACACTCACTGTAGAACACTCACTGTAGAACACACTCACTGTAGAACACACTCTCTGCAGAACACACTCTCTGTAGAACACACTCTCTGTAGAACACACTCTCTGTAGAACACACTCTCTGTAGAACACACTCTCTGCAGAACACACTCTCTGTAGAACACACTCTCTGTAGAACACACTCTCTGCAGAACACACTCTCTGTAGAACACACTCTCTGTAGAACACACTCTCTGCAGAACACACTCTCTGTAGAACACACTCTCTGCAGAACACACTCTCTGCAAAACACACTCACTGTAGAACACACTCTCTGCAGAACACACTCTGTAGTACACACTCTCTGTAGAACACACTCTCTGCAGAACACACTCTCTGTAGAACACACTCTCTGTAGAACACACTCTCTGTAGAACACACTCTCTGCAGAACACACTCACTGTAGAACACTCTCTGTAGAACACACTCACTGTAGAACACACTCTCTGCAGAACACACTCTCTGCAGAACACACTCTCTGTAGAACACACTCTCTGTAGAACACACTCTCTGCAGAACACACTCACTGTAGAACACTCTCTGTAGAACACACTCACTGTAGAACACACTCTCTGTAGAACACACTCTCTGCAGAACACACTCACTGTAGAACACTCTCTGCAGAACACACTCACTGTAGAACACTCTCTGTAGAACACACTCTCTGCAGAAGACACTCTCTGTAGAACACACTCACTGTAGAACACAATCTCTGTAGAACACACTCTCTGCAGAACACACTCTCTGTAGAACACACTCACTGTAGAACACACTCTCTGTAGAACACACTCTCTGCAGAACACACTCTCTGTAGAACACACTCTCTGCAGAACACACTCTCTGTAGAACACACTCACTGTAGAACACACTCTCTGTAGAACACACTCTCTGCAGAAAACACTTTCTGCAGAACACACTCTCTGTAGAACACACTCACTGTAGAACACACTCTCTGTAGAACACACTCTCTGCAGAACACACTCTCTGTAGAACACACTCTCTGCAGAACACATTCTCTGTAGAACACACTCTCTGCAGAACACACTCTCTGTAGAACACACTCTCTGCAGAACACACTCACTGTAGAACACACTCTCTGCAGAACACACTCTCTGTAGAACACACTCTCTGCAGAACACACTCTGCAGAACACACTCTCTGTAGAACACACTCACTGTAGAACACACTCTCTGCAGAACACACTCTGTAGTACACACTCTCTGTAGAACACACTCTCTGCAGAACACACTCACTGTAGAACACACTCACTGTAGAACACACTCACTGTAGAACACTCTCTGTAGAACACACTCTCTGCAGAACACACTCTCTGCAGAACACACTCTCTGCAGAACACACTCACTGTAGAACACACTCTCTGCAGAACACACTCTCTGTAGAACACACTCTCTGCAGAACACACTCTCTGTAGAACACACTCACTGTAGAACACACTCACTGTAGAACACTCACTGTAGAACACACTCTCTGCAGAACACACTCTCTGTAGAACACACTCTCTGTAGAACACACTCTCTGTAGAACACACTCTCTGTAGAACACACTCTCTGCAGAACACACTCTCTGTAGAACACACTCTCTGTAGAACACACTCTCTGCAGAACACACTCTCTGTAGAACACACTCTCTGCAGAACACACTCTCTGCAGAACACACTCTCTGTAGAACACACTCTCTGCAGAACACACTCTCTGTAGAACACACTCTCTGCAGAACACACTCTCTGCAGAACACACTCACTGTAGAACACACTCTCTGCAGAACACACTCTGTAGTACACACTCTCTGTAGAACACACTCTCTGCAGAACACACTCTCTGCAGAACACACTCACTGTAGAACAAACTCACTGTAGAACACTCTCTGTAGAACACACTCTCTGTAGAACACACTCTCTGTAGAACACACTCTCTGCAGAACACACTCACTGTAGAACACTCTCTGCAGAACACACTCTCTGTAGAACACACTCTCTGCAGAACACACTCTCTGTAGAACACACTCACTGTAGAACACACTCTCTGTAGAACACACTCTCTGCAGAACACACTCACTGTAGAACACTCTCTGCAGAACACACTCTCTGTAGAACACACTCTCTGCAGAACACACTCTCTGTAGAACACACTCACTGTAGAACACACTCTCTGTAGAACACACTCTCTGCAGAACACACTCTCTGCAGAACACACTCTCTGTAGAACACAGTCACTGCAGAACACTCACTGTAGAACACACTCACTGTAGAACACACTCTCTGCAGAACACACTCTCTGTAGAACACACTCTCTGTAGAACACACTCTCTGCAGAACACACTCTCTGTAGAACACACTCTCTGCAGAACACACTCACTGTAGAACACACTCTCTGCAGAACACACTCTCTGTAGAACACACTCTCTGCAGAACACACTCTGCAGAACACACTCTCTGTAGAACACACTCACTGTAGAACACACTCTCTGCAGAACACACTCTGTAGTACACACTCTCTGTAGAACACACTCTCTGCAGAACACACTCTCTGCAGAACACACTCACTGTAGAACACACTCTCTGTAGAACACACTCTCTGCAGAACACACTCACTGTAGAACACACTCACTGTAGAACACACTCTCTGCAGAACACACTCTGCAGAACACACTCTCTGTAGAACACACTCACTGTAGAACACACTCTCTGCAGAACACACTCTGTAGTACACACTCTCTGTAGAACACACTCTCTGCAGAACACACTCTCTGCAGAACACACTCACTGTAGAACACACTCACTGTAGAACACACTCTCTGCAGAACACACTCTCTGCAGAACACACTCACTGTAGAACACACTCTCTGCAGAACACACTCACTGTAGAACACACTCTCTGCAGAACACACTCACTGTAGAACACTCTCTGTAGAACACACTCACTGTAGAACACACTCACTGTAGAACACTCACTGTAGAACACACTCACTGTAGAACACACTCTCTGCAGAACACACTCTCTGTAGAACACACTCTCTGTAGAACACACTCTCTGTAGAACACACTCTCTGTAGAACACACTCTCTGCAGAACACACTCTCTGTAGAACACACTCTCTGTAGAACACACTCTCTGCAGAACACACTCTCTGTAGAACACACTCTCTGTAGAACACACTCTCTGCAGAACACACTCTCTGTAGAACACACTCTCTGCAGAACACACTCTCTGCAAAACACACTCACTGTAGAACACACTCTCTGCAGAACACACTCTGTAGTACACACTCTCTGTAGAACACACTCTCTGCAGAACACACTCTCTGTAGAACACACTCTCTGTAGAACACACTCTCTGTAGAACACACTCTCTGCAGAACACACTCACTGTAGAACACTCTCTGTAGAACACACTCACTGTAGAACACACTCTCTGCAGAACACACTCTCTGCAGAACACACTCTCTGTAGAACACACTCTCTGTAGAACACACTCTCTGCAGAACACACTCACTGTAGAACACTCTCTGTAGAACACACTCACTGTAGAACACACTCTCTGTAGAACACACTCTCTGCAGAACACACTCACTGTAGAACACTCTCTGCAGAACACACTCACTGTAGAACACTCTCTGTAGAACACACTCTCTGCAGAAGACACTCTCTGTAGAACACACTCACTGTAGAACACAATCTCTGTAGAACACACTCTCTGCAGAACACACTCTCTGTAGAACACACTCACTGTAGAACACACTCTCTGTAGAACACACTCTCTGCAGAACACACTCTCTGTAGAACACACTCTCTGCAGAACACACTCTCTGTAGAACACACTCACTGTAGAACACACTCTCTGTAGAACACACTCTCTGCAGAAAACACTTTCTGCAGAACACACTCTCTGTAGAACACACTCACTGTAGAACACACTCTCTGTAGAACACACTCTCTGCAGAACACACTCTCTGTAGAACACACTCTCTGCAGAACACATTCTCTGTAGAACACACTCTCTGCAGAACACACTCTCTGTAGAACACACTCTCTGCAGAACACACTCACTGTAGAACACACTCTCTGCAGAACACACTCTCTGTAGAACACACTCTCTGCAGAACACACTCTGCAGAACACACTCTCTGTAGAACACACTCACTGTAGAACACACTCTCTGCAGAACACACTCTGTAGTACACACTCTCTGTAGAACACACTCTCTGCAGAACACACTCTCTGCAGAACACACTCACTGTAGAACACACTCACTGTAGAACACTCTCTGTAGAACACACTCACTGTAGAACACACTCACTGTAGAACACTCACTGTAGAACACACTCACTGTAGAACACACTCTCTGCAGAACACACTCTCTGCAGAACACACTCTCTGCAGAACACACTCACTGTAGAACACTCTCTGTAGAACACACTCACTGTAGAACACACTCTCTGTAGAACACACTCTCTGCAGAACACACTCACTGTAGAACACTCTCTGCAGAACACACTCACTGTAGAACACTCTCTGTAGAACACACTCTCTGCAGAAGACACTCTCTGTAGAACACACTCACTGTAGAACACAATCTCTGTAGAACACACTCTCTGCAGAACACACTCTCTGTAGAACACACTCACTGTAGAACACACTCTCTGTAGAACACACTCTCTGCAGAACACACTCTCTGTAGAACACACTCTCTGCAGAACACACTCTCTGTAGAACACACTCACTGTAGAACACACTCTCTGTAGAACACACTCTCTGCAGAAAACACTTTCTGCAGAACACACTCTCTGTAGAACACACTCACTGTAGAACACACTCTCTGTAGAACACACTCTCTGCAGAACACACTCTCTGTAGAACACACTCTCTGCAGAACACATTCTCTGTAGAACACACTCTCTGCAGAACACACTCTCTGTAGAACACACTCTCTGCAGAACACACTCACTGTAGAACACACTCTCTGCAGAACACACTCTCTGTAGAACACACTCTCTGCAGAACACACTCTGCAGAACACACTCTCTGTAGAACACACTCACTGTAGAACACACTCTCTGCAGAACACACTCTGTAGTACACACTCTCTGTAGAACACACTCTCTGCAGAACACACTCTCTGCAGAACACACTCACTGTAGAACACACTCACTGTAGAACACTCTCTGTAGAACACACTCACTGTAGAACACACTCACTGTAGAACACTCACTGTAGAACACACTCACTGTAGAACACACTCTCTGCAGAACACACTCTCTGCAGAACACACTCTCTGTAGAACACACTCACTGTAGAACACACTCTCTGTAGAACACACTCTCTGCAGAACACACTCTCTGTAGAACACACTCTCTGCAGAACACATTCTCTGTAGAACACACTCTCTGCAGAACACACTCTCTGTAGAACACACTCTCTGCAGAACACACTCACTGTAGAACACACTCTCTGCAGAACACACTCTCTGTAGAACACACTCTCTGCAGAACACACTCTGCAGAACACACTCTCTGTAGAACACACTCACTGTAGAACACACTCTCTGCAGAACACACTCTGTAGTACACACTCTCTGTAGAACACACTCTCTGCAGAACACACTCTCTGCAGAACACACTCACTGTAGAACACACTCTCTGCAGAACACACTCTCTGCAGAACACACTCTCTGTAGAACACACTCTCTGCAGAACACACTCTCTGCAGAACACACTCACTGTAGAACACACTCACTGTAGAACACACTCTCTGCAGAACACACTCTCTGCAGAACACACTCACTGTAGAACACACTCTCTGCAGAACACACTCACTGTAGAACACACTCTCTGCAGAACACACTCACTGTAGAACACTCTCTGTAGAACACACTCACTGTAGAACACACTCACTGTAGAACACTCACTGTAGAACACACTCTCTGCAGAACACACTCTCTGTAGAACACACTCTCTGTAGAACACACTCTCTGTAGAACACACCCTCTGTAGAACACACTCTCTGCAGAACACACTCTCTGTAGAACACACTCTCTGTAGAACACACTCTCTGCAGAACACACTCTCTGTAGAACACACTCTCTGCAGAACACACTCTCTGCAGAACACACTCTCTGTAGAACACACTCTCTGCAGAACACACTCTCTGTAGAACACACTCTCTGCAGAACACACTCTCTGCAGAACACACTCACTGTAGAACACACTCTCTGCAGAACACACTCTGTAGTACACACTCTCTGTAGAACACACTCTCTGCAGAACACACTCTCTGCAGAACACACTCACTGTAGAACAAACTCACTGTAGAACACTCTCTGTAGAACACACTCTCTGTAGAACACACTCTCTGTAGAACACACTCTCTGCAGAACACACTCACTGTAGAACACTCTCTGCAGAACACACTCTCTGTAGAACACACTCTCTGCAGAACACACTCTCTGTAGAACACACTCACTGTAGAACACACTCTCTGTAGAACACACTCTCTGCAGAACACACTCACTGTAGAACACTCTCTGCAGAACACACTCTCTGTAGAACACACTCTCTGCAGAACACACTCTCTGTAGAACACACTCACTGTAGAACACACTCTCTGTAGAACACACTCTCTGCAGAACACACTCTCTGCAGAACACACTCTCTGCAGAACACACTCTCTGTAGAACACAGTCACTGCAGAACACTCACTGTAGAACACACTCACTGTAGAACACACTCTCTGCAGAACACACTCTCTGTAGAACACACTCTCTGCAGAACACACTCTGCAGAACACACTCTCTGTAGAACACACTCACTGTAGAACACACTCTCTGCAGAACACACTCTGTAGTACACACTCTCTGTAGAACACACTCTCTGCAGAACACACTCTCTGCAGAACACACTCACTGTAGAACACACTCTCTGTAGAACACACTCTCTGCAGAACACACTCACTGTAGAACACACTCACTGTAGAACACACTCTCTGCAGAACACACTCTGCAGAACACACTCTCTGTAGAACACACTCACTGTAGAACACACTCTCTGCAGAACACACTCTGTAGTACACACTCTCTGTAGAACACACTCTCTGCAGAACACACTCTCTGCAGAACACACTCACTGTAGAACACACTCACTGTAGAACACACTCTCTGCAGAACACACTCTCTGCAGAACACACTCACTGTAGAACACACTCTCTGCAGAACACACTCACTGTAGAACACACTCTCTGCAGAACACACTCACTGTAGAACACTCTCTGTAGAACACACTCACTGTAGAACACACTCACTGTAGAACACTCACTGTAGAACACACTCACTGTAGAACACACTCTCTGCAGAACACACTCTCTGTAGAACACACTCTCTGTAGAACACACTCTCTGTAGAACACACTCTCTGTAGAACACACTCTCTGCAGAACACACTCTCTGTAGAACACACTCTCTGTAGAACACACTCTCTGCAGAACACACTCTCTGTAGAACACACTCTCTGTAGAACACACTCTCTGCAGAACACACTCTCTGTAGAACACACTCTCTGCAGAACACACTCTCTGCAAAACACACTCACTGTAGAACACACTCTCTGCAGAACACACTCTGTAGTACACACTCTCTGTAGAACACACTCTCTGCAGAACACACTCTCTGTAGAACACACTCTCTGTAGAACACACTCTCTGTAGAACACACTCTCTGCAGAACACACTCACTGTAGAACACTCTCTGTAGAACACACTCACTGTAGAACACACTCTCTGCAGAACACACTCTCTGCAGAACACACTCTCTGTAGAACACACTCTCTGTAGAACACACTCTCTGCAGAACACACTCACTGTAGAACACTCTCTGTAGAACACACTCACTGTAGAACACACTCTCTGTAGAACACACTCTCTGCAGAACACACTCACTGTAGAACACTCTCTGCAGAACACACTCACTGTAGAACACTCTCTGTAGAACACACTCACTGTAGAACACACTCACTGTAGAACACACTCACTGTAGAACACTCACTGTAGAACACACTCACTGTAGAACACACTCTCTGCAGAACACACTCTCTGTAGAACACACTCTCTGTAGAACACACTCTCTGTAGAACACACTCTCTGCAGAACACACTCTCTGTAGAACACACTCTCTGCAGAACACACTCTGTAGAACACACTCTCTGTAGAACACACTCTCTGCAGAACACACTGTAGAACACACTCTCTGCAGAACACACTCTCTGCAGATCACACTCTCTGTAGAACACACTCTCTGTAGAACACACTCTCTGCAGAACACACTCACTGTAGAAAACACTTTCTGCAGAACACACTCTCTGTAGAACACACTCTCTGCAGAACACACTCTGTAGAACACACTCTCTGCGGAACACACTCTCTGTAGAACACACTCTCTGCAGAACACACTCACTGTGGAACACACTCTCTGCGGAACACACTCTCTGTAGAACACACTCTCTGTAGAACACACTCTCTGTAGAACACACTCTCTGTAGAACACACTCTCTGCAGAACACACTCTCTGCAGAACACACTCTCTGTAGAACACACTCTCTGCAGAACACACTCTCTGTAGAACACACTCTCTGCAGAACACACTCTCTGTAGAACACACTCTCTGCAGAACACACTCTCTGCAGAACACACTCTCTGTAGAACACACTCTCTGCAGAACACACTCTCTGTAGAACACACTCTCTGCAGAACACACTCTCTGTAGAACACACTCTCTGCAGAACACACTCTCTGTAGAACACACTCTCTGTAGAACACACTCTCTGCAGAACACACTCTCTGTAGAACACACTCACTGTAGAACACACTCTCTGCAGAACACACTCTCTGTAGAACACACTCTCTGTAGAACACACTCTCTGCAGAACACACTCACTGTAGAACACACTCTCTGCAGAACACACTCTCTGCAGAACACACTCACTGTAGAACACACTCTCTGTAGAACACACTCTGCAGAACACACTCTCTGTAGAACACACTCTCTGCAGAACACACTCTGTAGAACACACTCTCTGCAGAACACACTCTCTGCAGAACACACTCTCTGCAGAACACACTCTCTGCAGAACACACTCTCTGTAGAACACACTCTCTGCAGAACACACTCTCTATAGAACACACTCTCTGTAGAACACACTCTCTGTAGAACACACTCTCTGTAGAACACACTCTCTGTAGAACACACTCTCTGCAGAACACACTCTCTGCAGAACACACTCTGTGTAGAACACACTCACTGTAGAACACACTCTCTGTAGAACACACTCTCTGTAGAACACACTCTCTGCAGAACACACTCTCCGCAGAACACACTCTCTGTAGAACACACTCTCTGCAGAACACACTCTCTGCAGAACACACTCTCTGCAGAACACACTCTCTGTAGAACACACTCTCTGCAGAACACACTCTGTGTAGAACACACTCTCTGCAGAACACACTCTCTGCAGAACACACTCTCTGTAGAACACACTCTCTGCAGAACACACTCTCTGTAGAACACACTCTCTGTAGAACACACTCTCTGCAGAACACACTCTCTGTAGAACACACTCTCTGCAGAACACACTCTCTGTAGAACACACTCTCTGCAGAACACACTCTCTGTAGAACACACTCTCTGCAGAACACACTCTCTGTAGAACACACTCTCTGTAGAACACACTCACTGTAGAACACACTCTCTGCAGAACACACTCTGTGTAGAACACACTCACTGTAGAACACACTCTCTGCAGAACACACTCTCTGCAGAACACACTCTCTGTAGAACACACTCTCTGCAGAACACACTCTCTGTAGAACACACTCTCTGCAGAACACACTCTCTGTAGAACACACTCTCTGCAGAACACACTCTCTGTAGAACACACTCTCTGTAGAACACACTCTCTGCAGAACACACTCTCTGTAGAACACACTCACTGTAGAACACACTCTCTGCAGAACACACTCTCTGTAGAACACACTCTCTGTAGAACACACTCTCTGCAGAACACACTCACTGTAGAACACACTCTCTGCAGAACACACTCTCTGCAGAACACACTCACTGTAGAACACACTCTCTGTAGAACACACTCTGCAGAACACACTCTCTGTAGAACACACTCTCTGCAGAACACACTCTGTAGAACACACTCTCTGCAGAACACACTCTCTGCAGAACACACTCTCTGCAGAACACACTCTCTGCAGAACACACTCTCTGTAGAACACACTCTCTGCAGAACACACTCTCTATAGAACACACTCTCTGTAGAACACACTCTCTGTAGAACACACTCTCTGTAGAACACACTCTCTGTAGAACACACTCTCTGCAGAACACACTCTCTGCAGAACACACTCTGTGTAGAACACACTCACTGTAGAACACACTCTCTGTAGAACACACTCTCTGTAGAACACACTCTCTGCAGAACACACTCTCCGCAGAACACACTCTCTGTAGAACACACTCTCTGCAGAACACACTCTCTGCAGAACACACTCTCTGCAGAACACACTCTCTGTAGAACACACTCTCTGCAGAACACACTCTGTGTAGAACACACTCTCTGCAGAACACACTCTCTGCAGAACACACTCTCTGTAGAACACACTCTCTGCAGAACACACTCTCTGTAGAACACACTCTCTGTAGAACACACTCTCTGCAGAACACACTCTCTGTAGAACACACTCTCTGCAGAACACACTCTCTGTAGAACACACTCTCTGCAGAACACACTCTCTGTAGAACACACTCTCTGCAGAACACACTCTCTGTAGAACACACTCTCTGTAGAACACACTCACTGTAGAACACACTCTCTGCAGAACACACTCTGTGTAGAACACACTCACTGTAGAACACACTCTCTGCAGAACACACTCACTGTAGAACACACTCACTGTAGAACACACTCTCTGCAGAACACACTCACTGTAGAACACACTCTCTGCAGAACACACTCTCTGTAGAACACACTCTCTGTAGAACACACTCACTGTAGAACACACTCTCTGCAGAACACACTCTCTGCAGAACACACTCTCTGTAGAACACACTCACTGTAGAACACACTCACTGTAGAACACACTCACTGTAGAACACACTCTCTGCAGAACACACTCTCTGCAGAACACACTCTCTGTAGAACACACTCACTGTAGAACACACTCACTGTAGAACACACTCACTGTAGAACACACTCTCTGCAGAACACACTCTGTAGTACACACTCTCTGTAGAACACACTCTCTGCAGAACACACTCTCTGCAGAACACACTCTCTGTAGAACACACTCTCTGTAGAACACACTCTCTGCAGAACACACTCACTGTAGAACACACTCTCTGTAGAACACACTCACTGTAGAACACACTCTCTGCAGAACACACTCTCTGCAGAACACACTCACTGTAGAACACACTCTCTGTAGAACACACTCACTGTAGAACACACTCTCTGCAGAACACACTCTCTGCAGAACACACTCACTGTAGAACACACTCTCTGTAGAACACACTCACTGTAGAACACACTCTCTGCAGAACACACTCTCTGTAGAACACACTCTCTGTAGAACACACTCTCTGCAGAACACACTCTCTGCAGAACACACTCTCTGTAGAACACACTCTCTGCAGAACACACTTACTGTAGAACACACTCTCTGTAGAACACACTCTCTGTAGAACACACTCACTGTAGAACACACTCTCTGCAGAACACACTCTCTGTAGAACACACTCTCTGCAGAACACACTCTCTGTAGAACACACTCTCTGCAGAACACACTCTCTGCAGAACACACTCACTGTAGAACACACTCTCTGCAGAACACACTCTCTGTAGAACACACTCTCTGCAGAACACTCTCTGTAGAACACACTCTCTGCAGAACACACTCTCTGTAGAACACACTCTCTGCAGAACACACTCTCTGTAGAACACACTCTCTGCAGAACACACTCTCTGTAGAACACACTCTCTGCAGAACACACTCTCTGTAGAACACACTCTCTGCAGAACACACTCTCTGCAGAACACACTCTCTGCAGAACACACTCTCTGCAGAACACACTCTCTGTAGAACACACTCACTGTAGAACACACTCTCTGTAGAACACACTCTCTGCAGAACACACTCTCTGTAGAACACACTCTCTGCAGAACACACTCTCTGTAGAACACACTCTCTGCAGAACACACTCTCTGTAGAACACACTCACTGTAGAACACACTCTCTGCAGAACACACTCTCTGTAGAACACACTCTCTGCAGAACACACTCTCTGTAGAACACACTCTCTGCAGAACACACTCTCTGTAGAACACACTCTCTGCAGAACACACTCTCTGCAGAACACACTCTCTGCAGAACACACTCTCTGTAAAACACACTCTCTGCAGAACACACTCTCTGTAGAACACACTCTCTGCAGAACACACTCTCTGCAGAACACACTCTCTGTAGAACACACTCACTGTAGAACACACTCTCTGCAGAACACACTCTCTGTAGAACACACTCTCTGCAGAACACACTCTCTGTAGAACACACTCTCTGCA
>CM043365.1:1882558-2027558 GCA_023718395.1 Leucaspius delineatus | reverse complement strand
AGGAGAAGGAGAAAGAGAAGGAGGAGGAGAAGGAGAAGAAGGAGAAAGAGAAGGAGGAGGAGAAGGAGAAGGAGAAAGAGAAGGAGGAGGAGAAGGAGAAAGAGAAGGAGGAGGAGAAGGAGAAGGAGAAGGAGAAAGAGAAGGAGGAGGAGAAGGAGAAGGAGAACGAGAAGGAGGAGGAGAAGGAGAAGGAGAAGGAGAAGGAGAAGGAAGAAAAAGAGAAGCAGGAGGAGGAGAAGGAGAAGGAGGAGGAGAAGGAGAAGAAGAAGGAGAAGTAGGAGGAGAAAGAGAAGGAGGAGGAGAAGGAGAAGGAGAAGGAGAAAGAGAAGGAGGAGGAGAAGGAGAAGAAGGAGAAAGAGAAGGAGGAGGAGAAGGAGAAAGAGAAGGAGGAGGAGAAGGAGAAGGAGAAAGAGAAGGAGAAGGAGAAGGAGAAGGAGAAAGAGAAGGAGGAGGAGAAGGAGAAGGAGAAGGAGAAGGAAGAAAAAGAGAAGCAGGAGGAGGAGAAGGAGAAGGAGGAGGTGAAAGAGAAGGAGGAGGAGAAGGAGAACGAGAAGGAGGAGGAGAAAGAGAAGGAAGAAAAAGAGAAGCAGGAGGAGGAGAAGGAGAAGGAGGAGGTGAAAGAGAAGGAGAAGGAGGAGAAGAAGGAGAAGGAGAAAGAGAAGGAGAACGAGAAGGAGGAGGAGAAAGAGAAGGAAGAAAAAGAGAAGGTGGAGGAGGAGAAGAAGGAGAAAGAGAAAGAGGAGGAGGAGAAAGAGAAGGAGAAAGAGAAAGAGAAGGAGGAGGAGAAAGAAGGAGGAGAAGGAGAAGGAGGAGGAGAAAGAGGAGAAAGAGAAGGAGGAGGAGGAAGAGAAGGAGGAGGAGAAAGAGAAAGAGAAGGAGAAAGAGAAAGAGAAGGAGGAGGAGAAAGAGAAGGAGAAAGAGAAGGAGGAGGAGGAGGAGAAAGAGAAAGAGAAGGAGAAAGAGAAAGAGAAAGAGAAGGAGGAGAAGGAGGAGGAGAAAGAGAAGGACAAAGAGAAAGAGGAGAAAGAGAAGGAGGAGGAGAAGGAGCAGTCCATCCCTCCGTCGCCACCAGTCCGTGTCGATCTTTAAATGGAATTGATAGGGACTGCTGATGACAGACTGATAGTATTCCCATTTTTAACCAAATGTAACTGTAATCTGATTACTTTGTTTTTTGACGTAACTGTAGCAGATTACGTAACGCTGTTACATGTATTCCATTACTCCCCAACCCTGCTCAACACTGACTGTAAACCAAAATCTAGTGTTTGTGACAACATCCGATTGCAACCTAATGTGCAATTTAGTCATATGTAATTTAGATGAGGCAGAAATATGTTGTTTGAAGCATTTCATAATAAGCTAACCCTTACGAAAAAGAAGTTTATTCAAGTGTTCTATTAGTATACTTCTTTTAAACTAAAAATAAGAAAGTATACTTTCAGTCTACTGTTTATATACTTCTCAGAAATATACTTTATGTACTTCTCAGAAATATACTTCAAATTGCACTTAAGTATACTTGACTTATACTGACAGAAACGTCTAAGTATATTTGGCCTATACTTGTTGATCGAGATATACTTAAAAGTATAATTAAGAATTCTAAGTATTCTTGGCTTGTACTTGTGTTTACTATTTTGATTGAGTAGCTTATTAAATATTTTTTTAAAAACATAATATTACATACCGTCTTATAAACTAACATGTTCAGCTTAACAAACTTTTCCGGGTGGAATAGCTTATAGAGTAAATAAAATAAGCATGGAAAATAAGTTTATTCAAGTGTTCTATTAGTATACTTCTTTTCATCTAAAAAGAAGAAAGCATACTTTCAGTCTACATTTTATATACTTCTCAAAAATATACTTAATTACACTTAAGTGTACTTGACTTATACTGAGAGAAAAGTCCAAGTATATTCGACCTATACTTGTACTCAATCTTTTGATCGAGATATACTTAAAATTTTAATTATTCAAAGTATACTTGGCTTGTAGTTGTGTACACTCTTTTGATCGAGTAGCCTATTAAATATACTTTTTTTACATTGTTTTTCATATGCAGTCTTATGAAACTTTGTTTGAAAATATTGATTAAAATGTTGATATAAAACAGATATGTTTCTAATTCTGCGTATCTTAATTTTTGTGTAGGCTAGTTCACTGGTAGTGTACATATTTACTTTAAACTTTTCCCCACCATTGACTGAATTTTCCAGCTATCCATGTTTTCACTGTTATACGGTAGGGGGCGCTATGACACATCTTCTACAGAATCTCTGGATCAAAACACAGGAGAAGAAGAAGCTGAACCATGTGATAGAAGATTGCTCACTCAAATGTAAAATAATGTGAACATCAAACATTAAACAGCTTGCAAATCAAAACTGCTTAATGTTTCCAAATGAAATGAAGCGTAGACCTAACCCATGAAGAGAAAACGACTGTGAAGCTTTGGGGGTGTTGGACTCGATCTACTCCACCTGTGTTTGATCATCGTTCTGGATCTGATCAAGGCGTAGTCTTTGACAAAAATGTGATTTTCTCAACTATTTTCTCAACATTTTAACAAAATGTTGCCTTTCTTTATGAAACTTACTGACATTCGAGTGTTGATAAAAAAGGATGCATGAAGCTAATAAAATGTTTTTTTAAAATTAAAGTAGAGTTAAAGGTATTTTTCAAGTATAAAAAATAACATTTGAACAGAGTAGTATACTGTAGGCCTACTGCAACTGCAAAAATTGTATATAAATAGTAAACTATAAGTATGATGTTAAGTTCACTTAAAGAAAACTTGTAGAATAAAACTACTAAACTAGTAGTTTACTGAGAGTACACTAAAAGAGTAAAAATAATATATAAATAGTAAACTATAAGTATGATGTTAAGTTCACTTAAAGAAAACCACTAGTTTAGTAGTTTTATACTACAAGTTTTCTTTAAGTGAACTTAACATCATACTTATAGTTTACCATTTATATATTATTTTTACTCTTTTAGTGTACTCTCAGTAAACTTGTAGTATAAAACTACTAAACTAGTAGTTTACTGAGTACACTAAAAGAGTAAAAATAATATATTATTAGTATACTTACTACATAAAGTATACTTAAAAATATACTTGAACATTACTCAAGTATACTTCATAAAATGAACTTGAAGTATACTTTTTTTTCGTAAGGGAACTACTAACCCTGCTCAGAAGACTTAGAATTTACAAGACACACAGACAGTTTTTGTACTTTTTACTTAGGCGTGTTTGCTCTTTCACTTGAATACAAATGTCTTTACTTTGACTTTAGTATTTTGCTAGATTAGCAAACCAAGAGCAAACCACAACCCTCCAATCAATTCCCCAAGGACACAATCAAGCCCCGTCCTGCATTTGTTCTGGTTCCAGAAGCGTTTCACTCGGATTTACGGCACAATAGAGAAGAAAAGACCAGCGCAACTTCAGTTTCATGATGACTTTAGGGTCCAAAAATGTCTTTTCAAGGGTTCTGTCCAAGTGACCAGCTGGTGGTACCCCTAAAAGTAAAATCTTTCTCCATGTGTTGTGAGGTGTGTTGATCTCTGTCTGATCAGCTCTGATGTCTCTGGAGGAACAACATGGCCAACAAATGAAAGAACAACATGAACTCACAGGCTTCAACATCAGCATCTGTCTGTCTCTCAGTCTGTGTGTCCACTCCTGGAATCACTGCAGTCGGCTGGCCCAGTGTGTGTGTGTGTGTGTGTGTAATGTGTTTCTCTGGTGAAACCACACGGTGCAGACGTACAGCGGTCTGATCGATCAATAAACACCAATGGAAACCAAGAGAAAAACATACAGACAGACAGAGAAACAGTCAGACAGACCTGGGGCCTTGAGTATACACCACCGCGTTGATTTCATCCTAAAGGAAATTTCATCCTGTTCTTCCTCTGAGGAACAGAGGTTGTGCGAGACGAGTTTGTTTATGTCAGCTGTGCATTCCATTAATTTTGTGAATTGGTAAGTTTCATCAGGGCGTGAAGAAATATAGAGCTGAGTATTATCAGCATAACAGTGAAAACTAATGCCATGCTTTCTAATGATATCTCCCAAGGGTAGCATGTACAGTGTGTGTGTGTGTGTGTGTGTGTGTGAGGGTAGCATGTACAGAGTGAACAGCAGCGGTCCTAGTACTGAGCCTTGTGGTACGCCATACTGAACTTGTGATCGATGAGACATCTCTTCATTTACTGCTACAAACTGATAACGGTCAGATAAGTGTGATTTAAACCATGCTAGTGCAATTCCACTAATGCCAACATAATTTTCGAGTCTATTCAAAAGAATGTTGTGGTCGATAGTATCAAATAAGATCGAGTAACACTAATAGAGAGATACAACTCCCCCTATGGGGAACGCCTCAGCGTGACCGGTGTCTGAAGCACGGGGGAGAGAAACTTCATATAACTGTTCATATTCATGTTCTTTCAGTAATGCAGTGAATATGACTTAGTGTGAATTATGTGATAGAAAAACCTTGCAATGGAAAATACACATTTTGGGATTTGTATGAAAATGGCTTGTAATTGACACAATTGATTTCAGCCTTACGTGTGTTAACTGCCAGAAGAGTCAATTAATCACTCTAATAATAATTTGATTAGTTGAGTATCAAAAATAATTACAAGTTGAAGCCCTATAAAGAGCTCCTGTGCCGGTGTAGGAAACTCATAGATTCACAATGTACACTGTATACTGCGTCTGGAGGCCGTGAGTCACACATTACTGTTCCAGTGTTCTGTCCTTCATGATGGAGGAATACAACAGCGGATATTTTTTACTGCATGTTCGTCACAGTAAGAGAAGATTCATTCATTAGATCAAACACACACACACACACACACACACGCACGGACGCACGCACGCACACACACACATTCAATAGAAACAATAAAGTGTTCAGCAGAGCAAACATTTGTAGAGAAATAAAGATGAAAAGATAAAAAAAACAGACAGACCGATCGAGAGTCTATCAGGGAAAAGCAGAACTCTTGGATTATGATAATATTTCAGGATACGCAGGCGAAAACTGGCTGACGTCACCACTTACGTGCAAAGAGGAGCTCACCTCCATACCAATTACACACACACACACACACACACACTCACACACACACACAGTCTCCATCCTTGAACCTGCAGGGTGTTTGAGAGCGAGAGATTCTGTGATCAAAGCCACTGTGAGTGTGTGTGTGTGTGTGTGTGTGTGTGTGTGTGTGTGTGTGTGTGTGTGTGTGTGTGTGCGTGTGTGTGTGTGAGAGAGAGAGAGAGAGTGAGTGAGTGTGTCTCCTGAGAGGGTGTTACATAGTTCATGAAAGCAGCAATCAGCCGTGGCTGTGCTCTAAATACACACACACACACACACACACACACACACAGGTGATTATGCTGCAGTGCTGTTCACTGGAATATTCACATACAAACCGCTGAACGTCATGAGAGAGAAAATGAAGGACAGAGTGAGAGTTCAAAGTTCACGAGAGTGATTCAAGAACTCGAAAAACAGAAACTTTGAAGAAATAATTTACTGCAGTAATGAATATTCATCATTTACTCGCCCTCAGGATGTTCAGACCCTTATGACTTTCATTCTCCTGCAGAACACAAAATAAGAAATAATGAAGCATTTCTGATTATGAACCACAACTGACAAAAAAAGTGGGTTAAAGTGGGTCAGATCCAGTACTAGCAACATGCGCTTAATAAAGTGGTTGTTTTCTGATGCGACTTGCACACATCTTCAGTGATAAACCGGATCATAGGGTGTTTCGGCCATAGACTGTAAATAAATATGTGTGTAGTGTGTGTGACGTCACTCGTAGTGTTTCTGAAGGGCGTTTTTGAAGCACAAAGTGGGCGGAGCCGGCCGTCGCCATCTTGGCAGCGTCACTCCCGCATAAACGAACATGTGCAGCGAGGCGGATTAGCTGAGGTGACGTGACGCTAACAGACAGCAGACGAACGGCTAGTAGTGACATCAGCGGCAATCCACCTGTCACTCAAGTGGCCACGCCCTTAATTATACAGAACTTTAAGGCTTAATGTAATTTAAACGGATGAATTCTAAAAAAAATTCACCCCCCTCACAGTCGTCATGAAGGGCAACATTAGCTTTATAGACTAAAAGCACTTTTTGCACCAGACTGTAAACGTGTTTCTCTGCTGTAAAGTTGGGCATTTTAACATGAAGGTCTATGGGACTGACTCTCTTCTGCAGCCGGCCTCTAGTGGCCAGTCCATGAACTGCAGTTTAACTCACTTCAGTGTTGATTCAAGAGAGAGACTGGAAGTTTGTCACTTGGTTTCGGCTAAAGACCTAAAACACTGCAGGTTTGAAACAGAGACACACAAGAACTAATGAAGTTTGATGGTTTGAGTTAATGGTGTTTAGAGTGTTGCTATGTGGTTGCTAGGGTGTTTTTAACAGCAGAACTCAGACCAATCTGCATCTCTGAGCATTGATGACAGTGAGTCAGCACTGAGGGGGTCAGAGGTCAGAGCATGTGTGTGTGTGTGTGTGTGTGTGTCGCACACTGAATGCTAATGTCCTCATTACACACACGGCGGACCGGAAACACAGCTCCTCCAGCGCGACCCGCCGCGACCCTGCATTTATGAGACGCGGGACACACACGTCCTGCTGACCGCAGTGTGAATTACACAATGACCCTGACGATTTATGATTCATTATATGAACATCAGCGGTGAGAGACTCATGTTTCTGAGAGTCTCGTCTGCTCACCGAAGCATGCGGCAAAAATACAGTAAAAACTGTGAAATATTATTCCAGTGTAAATCAGCAGTTTCTATATCTTTATTCCTGTGATCAAAGCTGAATGTTCAGCATCATTACTCCAGTCTTCAGTGTCACATGATCCTTCAGAAATCACTCTAATATGAGGATTTGATGCTCAAGAAACATTGATGATTATTATCATCACATTGATGTTTTTAATGTCAATGTGATTCTCTATATCTGAGTGAACTTGAGCAGAACTGATTCATACATGCACTAAAAATCATTAAAACAGATTCAAACTCACTGAGACTTCAGACATGACGAAGAAAAGTGACGTTAGTGACGAGGAAAGCTTGAGACGCCGGGTTTGATGTAAGTGCTGGGTTACTGCACATCAGACTCATTTAAATCACATCATTAAATCGAGAGATGAAGCGGAACAGGCTCTTCTTGTCTATTAAGACCTTGATGAATTGATTGAGAGACTGACATCCTATCCATGCTGACTCATGAAGAACGACATCACTTCCTGTTGAAAAACAAAAAACAGCAAAACAAAACCCTAGCAGAGAGAAAACGACCGGATTTCCAGTGATGATGATGATGATGATGATGATTACTGACCCCTGAGAGTAAAAACATCAGATAATCACAGGAATCACCAAAGACTTGAGACACAAACATCCGAATCTTCAGCATCACCGGATGAGTCACTTCATATCATGGCAGGGATAAGCTTTCATGCTTCAGGGTTTAATGCGAGAAATTCAAAGGGAAAATGTTGAATCCTAGAAATAATCATGTGATAATGTCAGTAAGAATGAACAAATGAAAACTGCTTTATCTCAATGGAATCTTGATGGACTCAAAGAAATCAAAATCCGAATCAGTGTTTTAACAGATTGATATTATGAGTCACTTGAGTTCAGACTGATGTTAGTGTAAGAACTGAGAAATTAGATAGATTAGATTAGGCCCTGAGAGGACAAAGGACCTCTCTGGAAATGAACATTTGAACTCCCCCTTGTGCACTATCGAGACGAAAGACTCACCTCCGAGTCATCCTAATCTACATCTCTTTCCCTCATCCCTCACCCTCTCTCTCTCATGCTCAGATCACCTGAGTTCACCCAAGAAAATATATAGTTTAATGTGAATGATTATCATTGAGTATTACACACATTTGGTATCATTTGAAACGTCTCAGTGCGACTGGTATAAGCGTCTCATTCCCAAATAAGTAAAACAAAAAGTAATAAGGTTTTTAAGAGTTTAGAGATAACTGGCACACAAATGAAGGTGGTCTCCTGGCAAATGGTCTCACACCCCCAAAATCTGAATGTAAATTCCAGAGGTGGGACAAAGTCATTGTTATGCAAGTCACAAGTAAGTCTCAAGTCTTTGCCCTCGAGTCCCAAGTCAAGTCGAGTCAAAGATGAGGCAAGTCCTGAGTCGAGTCAAAAGTCAAAGCCAACAAGTCTCAAGTCGAGTCCAAAGTCCTACCATTTTAGTTTCGAGTCATTTCAAGTCCTCTTACCACAGAAATAAAATGTATACAAATCATGTACAGTACCAGTCAAAAGTTTGGAAACATTACTATTTTTAATGTTTTTGAAAGAAGTCTCTTATGCTCATCAAGCCTGCAGTTAAAAAACAACAAAAAACAACAACAAAAAAACGTAATATTATGAAATATTATTACAATTTAAAATAATGGTTCTCTTTTTTAATATACTTTAAAATGTAATTTATTTTTGTGATGCAAAGCTGAATTTTCATCAGCAAGTACTCCAGTCTTTGGTGTCTTATGATCCTTCAGAAATCATTCTAATATGCTGATTTATGATCAATGTTGGAAACAGTTGTGCTGCTTAATATTTTTTTATAACCTGAGATACTTTTTTCAGGATTATTTGATGAATAAAAAGTTGAAAATAACTATTTATTTAGAATAGAAATCTTTTGTAACAATATACACTACCGTTCAAAAGTTTGGGAACAATAACTATTTTTTTTTTTTTTAAGAAATTCGTACTTTAATTCAACAAGAATGCGTTAAATTTATAAAAGGTGATGGTAACGATTTATATTGTTAGAAATTTTTTTATTTTGAATAAATGCTGTTTTTATGAATAAATGCTGTTAACGTTTTACTCATCAATGAATCCTGAAAAAAGTATTCCAAAAAAAATATATTAAACAGCACAACTGTTTCCATCATTGATAATAACTGAGTATCAAATCATCATATTAGAATGATTTCTGAAGGGTCATAAGACACCAAAGACTGGAGTACTCGCTGATGAAAATTCAGCTTTGCATCACAAAAATAAATTACATTTTAAAATATATTAAAAAAGAGAACCATTATTTTAAATTGTAATAATATTTCATAATATTACTGTTTTTTTTTTTTTAACTGCAGGCTTGATGAGCATAAGAGACTTCTTTCAAAAACATTAAAAATAGTAATGTTTCCAAACTTTTGACTGGTACTGTATGTCTGTAAGATTTGTATTTATTTAAACCTCTTTTTATATAATGACATTAATCAAATACAGTAAAAAAAAATCAATTATTATGATTTGATTTAATATTGACTCATTTGGATAAATATTAGGTAGGCTACACAAGATAGGCATTAATTTTTCTCAAGAAAAAAACAACTCACCTAATGCTGTAAACATACAGAGAGCCCTATCAGCTGGCAGTATTAGGTTAAAAATAACACAAATTAAATATAATGCGTTTTTTTTATTATAATAACAACAACTTTATTTAATGATATAAGTAAAAATATAACAAACATGCAATAGTACACATATGTAGCAAAATACTCTCTATAGCTCTTTTTTCTAGCCAACTAACTATATTATGGTCATTAAATGGCTTTCCTGAGGTAAATGTTATGTGACATAATTGTTCTCCAACTGTTTTATTGACCCCTTTGATTGATGGGTCGATATTATGTATGAGGAATATACATTTCGGTAAGTTGTACTGTATCTTTCAACAGTGTTCATTCGTGTTTAACGTTATTTACTATCAGCTAGAGATGATCGGTTCACGTGCCGCTAGGGATCTGTCGTGTCACATTTACAAGCGCCAAAACGGTATTTATTGTCTGAATTTCGTAATAAAAGTGACAGAATCTGAGAGCAGAGATTTTTTTATATCATAACTAACCTGCTCTGTCTAGTCTGTCGATCTCCGTGTCCTCTTTGCTTCGCGATTTTTCTGTGCGTGAGAAAATGTATGTGTGGCTACATCCAATAAAGGTGCTTATCATTCGTTCAAATTCGTAGCATGCGTTGTTGCTTGTTGCGCTTCATTGGTTGTCTTGCAATGTGCCTGCTTAGATGCTGTCGAATCAAAACAACGTGGGACTACAGTGATTGGATGTCGTGCAGGCAGCGCGTGCTCTCTGCATGCATACAGGTGGTGCACATAATAAACAGAGCGGCGTGTGAACGTTTTTTCCCCAGTTTTCATGAGAAGTAGCAAGTCTTCTCGAGTCAAAAGGCGCAAGTCCAAGTGAAGTCACGAGTCATTGATGTTAAAGTCCAAGTTGAGTTGCAAGTCTTTGTACATTTTGTCGAGTCGAGTCTGAAGTCATCAAATTCATGACTCGAGTCTGACTCGAGTCCAAGTCACATGACTCGAGTCCACACCTCTGGTAAATTCCCATTGTTAGCAGATGTTTCCATGTGAAAGAGGCTCTGTCTATATAACGGAATGCTACGAGAAGATCGGGGCCTTTTTGTTGCTCAAGTTGGCCCATGATGCTGAGAGTGACTCTTACTTAAGAGTAAACTCTTAGTATCATGTATCTTAATGTTGGGTCGGGGCCTTTCTGTACCTCAGATCAGCCTGTGAGGCTGACAGTGAGACTCTCAGCTTCATGTATAATGTTGGGTTTGCATCTCTTCTCTTTAGAGCATTTGATATTTTGTATTGATTATATTTGAATTGATTATGAAATTGGCATGATACATTTACCTGACATAATAAATTGTTACATTTGATTATTCTAACTGACTTTGACATTATTTTCATTAAAGAGTTAAAAGGAATAGTCAAACATTCGCTCACATTTAATGATGCACAGATATCATTAAAAACTTTTCATTTATGGAGTCAGATGAAATAACGAGAAAATACATATTCAAATGTATTGCATTTAATCAAAAAATACTTTCCCTCGAGAAAAAGACAGTAACACGTAAAGACCTTCTGCGCTGGTCAGATGCCGGCTTTGGGCCGATCGAGTGCGAGCTTACATTAGAAAACTCTAGATTCTGATTGGACGAGGCCTGATACACACATATGCTCGATTCTGCATTAATATTAATGCCTTTATAACTGAATTTCACTTTATTAGAGTATGAGGTGTTACACTGATAACTTGCTGAGTTCACATCTTTTAAAGTCCCCCCGTGGTGTAAATCCAGCTTTTAATGTTGTTTATGTGTCTATGTGGTGTTTTTAATGTGCTTTAAGACAAACCATGTGTAAATTCATAAGTCGACAGCATTGCTGAGTATTTCCTCCTTAAAACTGCAGTGAACCAAAGACAGTCTCAAACACACACTTTGAAATCGCTGGTGTTTCTGACGTCACAAACGACCTTGTAACCAATCAGATCAACGTGTGATCGTCAACCAGTGGATCTCTGAGCTGAGTGAGTGAGTGGAGGCGGGGCCCGGTTGCATGAAACCTGAGGAGGACAAAATCCCAGAGGCAAGAGATTTCTTTAAGAGCTACACACATCTCAACTGTCACCCTTAATGGAGTGTTGACACTAAGCATTTAACAGAAACAATAATAAACACAATAAACAGAAAATAACAGATCGCAAAACTAAACATTTGCTACAACTGCAGCTATACCAAAATATTTGAGTTAATAACATTAACAGCAATAATAACATTACCAGGGCAGACAACTCTCACGCAATTAACCCTTTCCACACACTCTCACGACACACACACACACACTTCCTCACGCCGAGAAACATTGCGGAGCAAAGAGGACACTGACACCGACAGACAGAGCTGGTTATTGATATGAAACAAATCATCAGCTCTCAGATTCGGTCAATTTTATTACGGAATTCAAACAATAAATACCCTTTTGGCACTCATCCAGCGGCACGTGAACCGATCATCTCTTACTCTTTATTACCGGTTAATAGAAATAAACATGAATGAACAATAGGACTTGAACTTATTGAAATGTATATTCCTTGTACATAATATCGATCAATCAGTGTTTTTCACCCATGGAAAGAGGTCAATAAATCAGCTGGAGAACAATATAACATTAGATTTACCGGTGCTATATATGCATATATGCTATATATGCACGCTTGTTGGCTAGAAAAATTAACTATAGAGAGGAGTATTTTGCTAAATATGTGCACTATTTAATCAAAATTTATATATTACAAAAACACTATATTACATAATTATTATAATTTTATTTATATCATTAGGCAAGGCAAGGCAAGGCAAGGCAAGTTTATTTATATAGCACATTTCATACACAATGGCAATTCAAAGTGCTTTACATAAAATAAATTAAAATAATAAAAAGAAATAAGAATAATTAAAACAGTTAAGAAAATAAAAAAATAAAATACAGTACAGTACAAACAGTCGGACGAACAGTGCTCATTCAGTAAATGCATAGCTAAACAGATGTGTTTTGAGTCTGGATTTGAAAGTGACTACAGTAGGAGCACGTCTGATCTCCTCTGGAAGCTGGTTCCAGCTGCGGCTGGCATAATAGCTAAAAGCAGATTCTATTAAAGATAATATTAAAATATTATAACGTTGTTATTATAAAAAAAACAGCATAATAATTTATTTTAATTGCCATCGTGCTTGAGTTTAGATGATTTCAGGAGCTGTTCTGGTGAAGAACTGAAGCGAACACTTAAGCAATTAAGGGAACTTAGTGACAGCCTTGAAGTTCCTCAAGTGGACCCTGATTTCCCATATTTCACTGGGAGAACCCTCAACCTTATAACTAAGGGTTTTCTTAAAGGAACACTTCGACTTTTTGGGACTTTAGCTTATTCACTGTATCCCAAAGAGTTAGATTAGTCCATAAATACCTTTTTCATCTCCGTGCGTGCTTTAAGTCTGTTTGACGCACCCACCGCTAGCCTAGCTTAGCACAAAGACTGGATGTAAATGGCTACAGCTAGCATACTAATCCCAATAAGTGACAAAATAACGCCAATACTTTCCTATTTACATGTTGTGATTTGTATAGTCACAGTGTGTACAAATAACAAGGTCATATGAGACACAGCCATTTTTTAAATGTTTAAATACTGGGAACTATTTTCTCAGAAGGCGAAGCACTGCTACTTGGGCGGAGTGATGAGCGCAGCACCCGAGTTCGCTCAGAGTTGGAGTAATAGAGTCAGCAATTACTAGATAGTAAAAGCAAAGTTTACAATCATGGGTGTTCGCTGTATTATAAAGAGCTGCGACAATAAACAGGGGAATTCCAACCAAAAACGCTGACCTGATGAATCAATGGCTACTTGCTCTGGATATAGATCCAAATACACCTGTAGACATCATCAAGGACTATCGCGTTTGCTCAGAACATTTCACTGAGGACGACTATTTTGAAAAAATGGAATTTGCCACACGGACCATGAAACGTGTGCTGAAGGATAACGTTACGGCCATCCCATCGATAGTAAAGACAGGACAAAGTGGATCACCTGCGGCTGCGGTAAGTGTTCCGTTATGTTTTTAGATGACTAGCCTACTGTTACAGTGCCATTAGCTAACGTTAGATGTAATGTAACCTTCGTGACACTATTATTATGAATAGGGTGCTCACTACTATTACAGTTGTACCCGGGCTCCATGTATCCCCTGTAGTGTTAGTATTGTGTTGTCACAAACGCGCTCTATCGCCCCAGTAACAAATAAGCGGCGCTAAAGGTAACTTTCAGGACTGTTGCCTTCAACTTGCTAATGAATTGGAGGAGGGGGGAGGGGGGATGGGCAGTTTTCATTTTTGAGAAACAGTGACCTTGTTTGTGAAATAGTAGGCTACTCCCGTTCTGATTCTCCCCTCGACCTCAGTCTGTTCGGCATCTTGTCTATCAGCTTCCAAAGTTTGTAACTCCTCGTCTGTAACGATATGGTTCTGGATCTTGGTTTGATACCAAATAAAAATCCTCTGACAAGTCCTCAAAGTCAGCCATGATCACGAATCACGTTCGCTACTAGCTAGTTAGTCACGTTGGTTTTGTTGACGGAACGGCGCTTCTCGGGTGCTGCGCTAATCACTCCGCCCAAGTAGCAGTGCTTCGCCTTCTGAGAAAATAGTTCCCAGCATTTAAACGTTTAAAAAATGGCTGTGTCTCATGTGACCTTGTTATTTCTACACACTGTGACTATACAAATCACAACATGTAAATAGGAAAATGTTGGCGTTATTTTGTCACTTATTGGGATTAGTATGCTAGCTGTAGCCATTTACATCCAGTCTTTGTGCTTAGCTAGGCTAGCGGTGGGTGCGTCAAACAGACTTAAAGCACGCACGGAGATGAAAAAGGTATGTATGGACTTATCTAACTCTGGGGGATACTGTGAATAAGCTAAAGTCCCAAAAAGTCGAAGTGTTCCTTTAAGGGCTTTCATGCAACCGGGCCCTGAGCTACTGTGAGTGAGTGGTGGCGGGGCTCATTTGCATATTCATAGAACTGCAAGGATGTCGAGTTACATTCAAGATATTTTAAGGTATGAAGACTTTTTTTTTAAAGGAAGAAACATTTAAATATGTATCAAAGATGAGTTTTAAGGTATAAAATTATTGACTACAGGGGGACTTAATCTCAATTTTGATAAATATAGATTTATTAATAATTATGAAACATCTTGTGATCTTGAAATGGTCTTTTTAGTTTTAGAAAAGTCTAGATTTGTTTCCACTACTGCCAGAACTGAATATGGCATATTAAACTGAACACAGCAATTCAATATATCGTTTAAATAAAAACAAGCACAACTCTTGTCTGTCTCTCCAACTTGAGAATAATTTCCTCTGATGATATTTCAGCAACTGTGTGATGATGATGATGATGATGATGCACCTGAATCTGCTCTGGATGAAGGTGAGTTTGTCTCTGACTCACGTCAGCTATAAATGAAAAGCACGTCAGCTGAGTTTGCGTCGAGGGCCGCGGGCCCAGAAGAGCCGCTCGAACCGTCTGTCAGACGTGAGTCAGCGCACGGGAACGCTGCATTCATCACTCATTAACGCAGACACATGCTAGCTTTGTGACTTGGTAACGTGTGCTCATAAAAAACACTTCAGTTGGGTCTTAAAGCGACAGCTCACCCGAACCGATCATGCTGTTCCAAACCGGTATGATAGATAAATACATGAATGGGTTTCACTTTATTTTGATGGTCCCTTTAACACGTTCTGTTGACTATAAAAAACTTTAAAAGCTGCTAGATCTGCTTATTTTTCAACCCTATTAGAAGAAAATAAACATAATCCTAGGTATTTATTTGAAACGGTGGCTAAACTAACGAAAAATACAGCTTCAAGCACCGAAGTTTCCAAGCAACACAGCAGTAATGACTTTATGAACTTCTTCACTTATAAGATAGATAATATCAGGGAGAAGATTATAACTATGCAACCGTCTACTACAGTATCGCATCAGGCAGTGCATTGTAGTCTCCCTGAGGAAAAATTTGATTCATTCGTTGCTATAGGAGAGGAAGAATTTACTAAACTCATTAAATCATCTAAATCTACAACATGTATGTTAGACCCTATACCGACTAAGCTACTGAAAGAAATACTTCCAGAGGTCATACATCCTCTTCTTAATATCATTAATTCGTCTTTGTCTCTAGGATACGTACCAAAAAACTTTAAGCTGGCTATGATTAAACCGCTTGTTAAAAAAACGCAACTTGATCCTTCAGAATTAGTCAATTACAGGCCGATCTCGAATCTACCTTTTCTGTCAAAGATATTAGAAAAGGCGGTATCCTCACAACTGTGTTCCTTTCTTGAAAGAAATGATATCTGCGAGGATTTCCAGTCAGGATTTAGACCGTACCATAGTACCGAAACAGCTCTCGTTAGAGTCACAAATGATTTGCTCTTATCATCCGATCGTGGTTGTATCTCGCTATTAGTGTTACTCGATCTTAGTGCTGCATTTGACACCATCGACCACAACTTTCTTTTAAATAGATTAGAACATTATGTTGGCATTACGGGAAATGCACTAGCACGGTTTAAATCATATTTATCTGACCATTATCAGTTTGTAGCAGTAAATGAAGAGATGTCTCATCGATCACAAGTTCAGTATGGCGTACCACAAGGCTCAGTACTAGGACCGCTGCTGTTCACTCTGTACATGCTACCATTAGGAGATATCATTAGGAAACATGGCATTAGCTTTCACTGTTATGCCGATGATACTCAGCTCTATATTTCTTCACGCCCTGACGAAACTTATCAATTCACAAAATTAACGGAATGCATAGCGGATATAAAAAATTGGATGACTTGTAATTTCCTACTTCTAAATTCTGAAAAAACAGAGTTTCTAATTATTGGACAAAAAACTTCCTCACGTAATAATCTAGAATACTGTCTAACACTCGATGGCTGCTCTGTTAAAGTCTTCGTCGTCGGTTAGGAACCTGGGTGTGCTCTTTGATACCAATCTTTCATTTGAAAGTCACGTGTCTAGTATCTGTAAAACCGCATTTTTCCATCTTAAAAATATATCTAAATTACGTCATATGCTCTCATTGACAAATGCGGAACAATTAGTTCATGCGTTCATGACCTCAAGGCTAGATTACTGTAATGCTCTACTGGGTGGTTGCCCTGCACGCTTAATAAACAAACTACAGCTGGTTCAAAACGCAGCAGCTCGAGTTCTTACCAGAACCAGGAAGTATGACCATATTAGCCCAGTTCTGTCAAAACTGCATTGGCTCCCTATTAAACATCGCATAAATTTTAAAATATTGCTGATTACTTACAAAGCACTAAATTGTTTAGCTCCGCAGTACTTGAGCGAGCTCTTAACGCATTATAGTCCGTCACGTCTATTACGATCTCAAAATTCCGGCCAGTTGATAATACCTAGAATATCTAAATCGACTGCTGGCGGTAGATCCTTCTCCTATTTAGCACCAAAACTCTGGAACAGTCTTCCTACCATTGTCCGGGAAGCAGACACACTCTGTCAGTTCAAAGCTAGATTAAAGACACATCTCTTTGACCTAGCTTTCACATAATACATTATAGACTTCTATAATTTAATGTTAGGCTGCATAGATTAGGTCAGCCGGAACCGGGAACACTTCCCATAAATCCTGATGTACTCGTTACATCATGAGAAGAATGGCAATTTTAGTGTCTGTGTTTATCCCGAGGTTTTTCCTGCAGCCTGCCGGATCCAGGCCGTATCCAGATCTGACGACGGACCTTCACCTGGACCGATGACAACGCAGTGCTGAAGTGCCAACTAGTCTCTCCCTATGGAGGATCCCACTACCACTCTACAGATAAGGCGTTGTCGGGAAAATTCGTCTTGCGGTCCTACCCCAAAGCAACAAATAAAATAAAATTCCTTATCAAAATTTATAAGGAAAGACAAGTATTTTGTTTAGGCTTGGCTTGTAGGGAATTCCAAACCCGCGTATATTCAAACGCACATAACTATAGCACCCATTCTTAATGCTCATGTGAACTCCATCAGCGTTTCTCACAGGTTCGCGTTTAAAGTCTGTGTAGAGAGAGTGGTGTCGTCTTAGCGGCCCCTAATTTAATAACAAATGATCATTGCGACGGAACCAAATCAATTAAAACTAACTTTAGATGGAAATAACTTAACTCTGCTGTAAAGCCGAAACAATCTCTGTTACCTTAAATTATACGCTTATCTCTGTAAAGCTGCTTTGAGACAATCTACATTGTTAAAAGTGCTATATAAATGAAGATGACTTGACTTGACTATAAGTAACGCTGCACCTACATGTCTACTAACTCTCATTAGAGTGTTAGTGAAGTATTAATAGACTGGTATGGTTAGGGTTAGATTAAGTTGACATGTAGTTGCAAAATTACTTTTTTCTAGTCAGTAGAGTGTCTGTTGGAGGACCATCACAATAAAATGTTTGCAGATATTAAGCAGACAGTCTACTTATACTCCAGTGAAAGTTAGTTGACATATAGTTGCAAAGTTACTTATAGTCAACAGCACGTTCAAAAGGGACCATCAAAATAAAGTGTTACCCATAAATGAATGATTAAACGATTGGCTGATATGGATGTAAATTTTGAAAGTCTGTGTTTGTGATATGATTGATTATCATTGCAGATGATTCAATCTCACAAACACCTGAGAGTTTCTCACAGAGATGAACGAGAGCGGATCCTTTCACTGAGAGCTGAGGCCTTCCTCCACTCATTAGTGCTGTTTACTGAGACACAGTCACTCTTACTAGCTCTCAACGCCTGCTCAGTGAACTCCCGGCCACAGCTACGCCATAGCAACCAACCAGAACACCCTAGCAACTGCACAGCAACCAACCAGAACACCCTAGCAACTGCACAGCAATCAACCAGAACAGCAATCAACCAGAACACCCTAGCAACCGCATAGAAACACACTAAATACTTAAAAGGTTAATTCAGTGTCAAATCAACCAAATTCCAGAAACTTCCCTGGCTATCATTTTTTATTTTGTTAATATATTTTCTGAAGAAAGACAAACATAAATAGTGAGGAAAGCCAAAATATCATAATATTTCATGAATGTATATTTACGGAGTAAATAAATGTGGACTGTAATGTGGACTTTACAGAAAATTTGATTTTTTTTAGCAAAAAATGAGCAAAATTACTTCAGAAAGACAGCAGCTTGATGATTTTAGTTTTACACAGAGATCAGTGGCTCTGTTAGTAAAATATGTTGACTTTATCAATCTTTGTTGCATTATATGCCAACGGTGACGTGACGGCTCAAAGATGAGAAAAAGCACTTTTATCATGTTTTTCCCAAAGTTTGTGTGTCTGTAACTCAAGAAGTCTTACAGATATCTCAATGTCCTTTTAGATGTTGGTTCTTAACGAACTTTTCTTTTACAATCTTCATTTTTAAGGCTCTATATGGTTCAGTTCTACAGATATGAGGATCTCAATGCGGCTCCAGGAGTGAATTGTTAAATTTGACCCATTTTCAGTGGTCGAAAACCAAATTTTGGTCACTTTGCACACAGCGGATACTTGTACTTGATTACTGATACTGACTGCATTTAAAAAGGAATGCCTGAAGAACAAATAATTCTGAAACTATAAATGAACCCTAGCAACAGCATAGCAACCCACACAGCTAAAATGACGTTGCCGCGGCTCTAAAACTGAAACACTTCAGCACTGGATCATGACATCACTCCACACTGACTCAATGACATTTCCCACGAATCCCTGCTTGCACACGATAATTAGATATATGGTCTGAATGAGTCACGTTGGTATTTAAATGAGCCATAGAATGAAGCATTACAGGTGACAGACTCATGTATATTTTTATGTCATTTAGTCATGTTATAATGTGAAAGAGCGATTATAAATACACATATGAATGCAGATTCCGGGTGTCAAAGATAGATGTTTATCACTGATGTTAAGATCACTCTTATTCACCGTCTCATAATGCCTGTCAGTGTGTGTTTGTTCAGACGCCCGCGGCGGGGGCGTGTCCTCATGAATATTCATCCTCCTCCTCTGTGATTGGCAGATGACACTGAAGGAGGGAAATGTCAGTGAGTCAGTTTGACGAGTGTTTGAGCGCTTCATTGTGTTCATCTGACAGATTTAGACGAGGATCGACACGGGATTGAGGATATACGGGAATGACTGAATCTCAATGATTTATTTCTACAGCGCTTTATACCGTACAATACCGTACAGATCGATTCAAAGCAGCTTCACAGTAATAAACAGGGAAATAACAGAATTAATGATGCAAAAGTCATCAAATGTGAGACAAACTCAGAATCAGTGGTGAAGCTGCTCTACAGAAGATGAAAGAGTCATTATTCAGATCAATAACTGTGTTGTTCATAATCATCAGTTGTGATGTGATAAAGTTCAGTGTTGTTGTTGACTGGAGGTCAGAGGTCATGTGAAACCCTGCCATCTGTTCTGTATGGTTAGCAGTGAATGAGCCGGGAATAGCGCCGGTGGGCGGACACACACACACGCGTCTTGGCCGAGGAGGAACTGATGCTAAAACAGTGAAGAAACAATGTGCTGAAATAAACCCACTCATTACTGGCTGGTTCTGAAGGGTTTATTTAGTCCTGTATCGGAGCCAGAGTTCATGATGAGGATCTTTACAGCCTTTAATTACTGCTGTAAAAACAGAAACACATCTTCTGTGTCAATGAGTCAGTGTCTGTGACATGAATGACGTTCACACGCCTCCCACACACACACGTATGAAGCCTCCTCGCTAACACACGCGTCGCATGTTTCATTCTCCACAGAGTCTGTCTTTTCCCAGTACAAATCAACAGTAGGAAAATCATCTAGTTTTCCCTTTTAATTAAGTGTATTTTCTGACCCCATTGGCAGATATTTGTTCTTGTTTTAATCATAAACTCATAAAACTCATAATTTTTTATTAAACAAGCGTTAATATTTACAGTCATTTTGCTTCTTCAGTAAATGTATCTTGATTTAAGAATATATAAATATTGGCGTTGGAAAACAAGACAGAAACACTGAGGAAGAACATCATTTTATTCAAAAACTTGAACTGAGTTGATCTGAATAATGACTCTATGATCTTCTGTAGACACTTTACAGCTGAACCTGAGTTTGTCTTGTTATTCTCCTGATTATCGCTGTGAAACGATCTGTACTCTATAAAGCTGTAGAAATAAAGCTGATCGACTGTGATAGAGTGTGTTTGTGTGACACATTTACAGAATCATAACATTTACATCACATTTAGAGAGAGAGAGAGAGAGAGAGAGAGAGAGAGAGAGGGAGAGAGAGATAAACTAATGAACTAAATCAATTATATAAAGTTTTTACACATAATTGAATGTCTTTCATTCAGAATACAGTCAATTCAACAGTCAAACTTAATTGACTGTTAATTCATTTCCGTATACAATGCATGAATGCATGAGATTTTTTAATTAAAGGAACACGCTGACTTTTGGGGCCTTTATCTTATTCCCCGTATCCCCCAGAGTTAGATGAGTCCACACACACCCTTCTCATCTCTGTGCGTGCCGTAACTCTGTCTGATGCACCCACTGCTAGCCTAGCTTAGCACAAAGACTGGAGGTAAACGGCTCCAGCTAGCATAATCACTCCGCAGAAGTAGCAGTGCTTCGTCTTCTGAGAATAAAGTTCCCAGTGTGTATACGGTTAGAAGATGGCTGTGTCTCATGTGACCTTGTTATTTGTACACGCTGTGACTATACAAATCACAACATGTAAATAGGAAAATGTTGGCGTTATTTTGTCACTTATTGGGAGCAGTATGCTAGCTGGAGCCGTTTACCCCCAGTCTTTGTGCTAAGCTAGGCTAGCCTGGGTGCATCAGACAGAGTTACGGCACGCACGGAGATGAGAAGGGTGTGTGTGGACTTATCTAACTCTGGGGCATACGGGGAATAAGATAAAGTCCCAAAGAGTCTGTGTGACAGTGAGTGAGACAGACGGTTCAGATCAAACCCTGCGGATCATCTTCTCTTCTCTAATGTGAGGTAAATCAGGGTGAAAACTAGGGCTGCACGATATTGAAGAAAAATGCGATATGCGATAACTCCTTCAATAATGTGATATTCAAAATGCAATATGGTAATGCTTAAAGTGTGAAAACCTTAAATTATCTTTAAAATATATATAAAATGATATAACCTACATACATGTTTCACATTCTTTTTGTGACAATATTACACCCCTACAGCTTCTGACAGTGAACATCAGTGTTTTACTGTAGCGTAAGAAGTGTTAGTTTAACATCAGTGTAAACCACAGGGTTTAGGGGTTCAGGTTATCCTACATTAGGGTTATTTAACAACAGAAACTGAATAATCACATGTAAAAATAAAACACTGCTTAGTTTTCACTGTATGAATTAAATATTTACTGATTCTTATTAAACTACAGAAGTTATTCAGCCAAGAGTGAGTGATTTTCTCTTTGTCTTTTGTTCATGACCCCAGTTATTGCAAGATGTGGTGATATGCATATTGCCATACATACATTTGCGATATTTCGAAAATTTCGATATATTCTGCAGCCCTAGTGAAAATCCTTTAAAATTATGGAAGAATTTTATTGTATAAAATTTTCATTTTGCTCAATTTTATTCAGTCAAACTGAGCAAAAATACACTGTTATATTTATATGAAATTCTGATGCTTGTAATGCAAATCAATGAGATCTTTATAACATTGTAGCAATCAATATCAAGATCTGCCAATATTATGTCTTAGTAAGATCATATTTAATGCTTGGTTTTATGATCAGGGCTCATAGCGTACATCACTCTCTCTCTCTCTCTCTCTCTCTGTCTCCCTCTCTCTCTCTCTCTCTCTCTCTCTCTCTCTCTGTCTCTCTCTGTCTCTCTCTCTCTCTGTCTCTCTCTCCCTCTCTCTCTCTCTTTCTCTCTCATTATTATCAAGCGCTCTTCAAATCTGCATGTCATATTTACATCTCCAGAGAGTCGGAGAAATAAAGAGCCGCCGGAGTCTGTCTCTCACAGGAAGTCCATACAGGAGTGTGTGGCTGTTGCCATGGGGACAGATGTCTATCTGCTCGCCCGAGTGCCCACACACACACACACACACACACACACACACACACACACACACACAGACAGACAACACACACTCTGTGACGCACACACTGACCTGCAGAAAGAAGCTCTGATCACAGTCTAATGCACTGACGTGAACATCAGCGGAACTGAAGCTGCAACACACACCTTCAGCAACACACACACACACACACACACACACACACACACACACACACACACACACACACACACACACACTGCAGCAACACACACCTGCAGCAACACACACACACACACACACACACACACACACACACACACACACACACACACCTGCAGCAACACACACACACACCTGCAGCAACACACACACACACACACACACACACACACACACACACACACACACACCTGCAGCAACACACACACACCTGCAGCAACACACACACACACACACACACACACACACACACACACACACACACACACACACTTGCAGCAACACACACACACACACACACACACACACACAACACACACACACACACACACACACACACACACACACACACCTGTGATCACCTTCATTAACAGCAAACACAGAAACTCAACACCTTCATTAACAGCATCTTCATCATATAATTGTTGGTAAACACGTGCATGTGTGTGTTGATCTGCATAAGCGTGTGCATGTGTGTGTATATCTGCATAAACACGTGCATGTGTGTGTATATCTGCATTAGCGTGTGCATGTGTGTGTAGATCTGCATAAGCGTGTGCATGTGTGTGTATATCTGCATAAACACGTGCATGTGTGTGTATATCTGCATTAGCGTGTGCATGTGTGTGTAGATCTGCATTAGCGTGTGCATGTGTGTGTATATCTGCATAAACACGTGCATGTGTGTGTATATCTGCATTAGCGTGTGCATGTGTGTGTAGATCTGCATTAGCGTGTGCATGTGTGTGTAGATCTGCATAAACACGTGCATGTGTGTGTATATCTGCATTAGCGCGTGCATGTGTGTGTAGATCTGCATTAGCGCGTGCATGTGTGTGTAGATCTGCATAAGCGCGTGCATGTGCTGCAGGAGAGTTTAAACTTTAAAGTGCAGAAGTGAATCTAATGACCTGCTGAACTGCAGAGACTCAGAACTTCTGCAAACTCAACTCACTTCCGGTGCGTGAACGCGCAGCATCGGCGCGCCCTGCAGGACAGACGCGGAACAGCCGGAAGCACGGACCATATGAGGAGAAGCTGTCACACACACACACACACACACACACACACACCCTCTCTCACACACACGCCTCAGTCTGAGCAGAGCATTCATTCATGTGCATGTTTATATTAATGAAGGCACAGAGGAATCCATCAGATAATGGGATATTCTCACAGAACTGAAGGAAACTGAATCACTGCAACATTAAACTAAAACTCTCTCTCAGGGCCACAGATGTGATGTTGTTCTCAGAATGTTCCGGAGCCACTGTGTGTCTGTGACTCAAAGCCAATGAATCAGACCTGAGAACATCTCATCTTCATCATCATCATCATCATCATCATCATCATCTTCAACTTCATCATCATGAGACACTGTGAGTGGATTCCCAGCTTCCCTCAGGTCTGATGATGGACACACACACACACACACACACACACACACACACACACACACACACACACACACACACACACACACACACAGAGAGTTGTGCAGTACAGTTGCTGCAGTAGAGTTGTGCTGTAGAGTTGTGCTGTAGAGTTGTGAGTAGAGTTGTGCAGTAGAGTTGTGCAGTACAGTTGTGCAGAAGAGTTGTGCTGTGGAGTTGTGCAGTAGAGTTGTGCAGCAGAGTTGTGCAGTAGAGTTGTGCTGTAAAGTTTTGAGTAGAGTTGTGCACTAGAGTTGTGCTGTAAAGTTGTGAGTAGAGTTGTGCAGTAGAGTTGTGAGTAGAGTTGTGCTGTGGAGTTGTGCAGTAGAGTTGTGCAGTAGAGTTGTGCAGTAGAGTTGTGTTGTAAATTTGTACTGTAGAGTTGTGCAGTAGAGTTGTGAGTAAAGTTGTGCAGTAGAGTTGTGCTGTAGAGTTGTGAGTATAGTTGTGCAGTAGAGTTGTGAGTAGAGTTGTGAGTAGAGTTGTGCTGTAGAGTTGTGGTGTAGAGTTGTGGTGTAGAGTTGTGCTGTAGAGTTGTGCAGTAGAGTTGTGAGTAGAGTTGTGAGTAGAGTTGTGCAGTAGAGTTGTGCTGTAGAGTTGTGCAGTAGAGTTGTGCTGTAGAGTTGTGCTGTAGAGTTGTGCAGTAGAGTTGTGCTGTAGAGTTGTGCTGTAGAGTTGTGCAGTAGAGTTGTGCAGTAGAGTTGTGCTGTAAAGATCTGAGTAGAGTTGTGAGTAGAGTTGTGCAGTAGAATTGTGCTGTAGAGTTGTGTAGAGTTTCGCTGTAGAGTTGTGCAGTAGAGTTGTGAGTAGAGTTGTGCAGTAGAGTTGTGCTGTAGAGTTGTGCAGTAGAGTTGTGCAGTAGAGTTGTGCTGTAGAGTTGTGCAGTAGAGTTGTGCTGTAGAGTTGTGCAGTAGAGTTGTGCTGTAGAGTTGTGCAGTAGAGTTGTGCAGTAGAGTTGTGCAGTAGAGTTGTGCTGTAAAGTTGTGAGTAGAGTTGTGAGTAGAGTTGTGCTGTAGAGTTGTGGTGTAGAGTTGTGAGTAGAGTTGTGCAGTAGAGTTGTGGTGTAGAGTTGTGAGTAGAGTTGTGCAGTAGAGTTGTGCTGTGGAGTTGTGCAGTAGAGTTGTGCTGTAGAGTTGTGCTGTAGAGTTGTGGTGTAGAGTTGTGAGTAGAGTTGTGCTGTAGAGTTGTGCTGTAGAGTTGTGGTGTAGAGTTGTGAGTAGAGTTGTGCTGTAGAGTTGTGCTGTAGAGTTGTGGTGTAGAGTTGTGAGTAGAGTTGTGCAGTAGAGTTGTGCTGTGGAGTTGTGCTGTAGAGTTGTGCTGTAGAGTTGTGGTGTAGAGTTGTAAGTAGAGTTGTGCAGTAGAGTTGTGCTGTAGAGTTGTGCTGTGGAGTTGTGCAGTAGAGTTGTGCTGTAGAGTTGTGCTGTAGAGTTGTGGTGTAGAGTTGTGAGTAGAGTTGTGCTGTAGAGTTGTGCTGTAGAGTTGTGGTGTAGAGTTGTGAGTAGAGTTGTGCAGTAGAGTTGTGCTGTGGAGTTGTGCTGTAGAGTTGTGAGTAGAGTTGTGGTGTAGAGTTGTGAGTAGAGTTGTGCAGTAGAGTTGTGCTGTAGAGTTGTGCTGTGGAGTTGTGCAGTAGAGTTGTGCTGTAGAGTTGTGCTGTAGAGTTGTGGTGTAGAGTTGTGAGTAGAGTTGTGCTGTGGAGTTGTGCTGTGGAGTTGTGCTGTAGAGTTGTGCTGTAGAGTTGTGCTGTAGAGTTGTGGTGTAGAGTTGTGAGTAGAGTTGTGCAGTAGAGTTGTGCTGTAGAGTTGTGCTGTGGAGTTGTGCAGTAGAGTTGTGCTGTAGAGTTGTGCTGTAGAGTTGTGGTGTAGAGTTGTGCTGTGGAGTTGTGCAGTAGAGTTTTGCTGTAGAGTTGTGCTGTAGAGTTGTGCTGTAGAGTTGTGCTGTGGAGTTGTGCAGTAGAGTTGTGCAGTAGAGTTGTGCTGTAGAGTTGTGCTGTAGAGTTGTGGTGTAGAGTTGTGCTGTAGAGTTGTGCAGTAGAGTTGTGCTGTGGAGTTGTGCTGTAGAGTTGTGCTGTAGAGTTGTGCAGTAGAGTTGTGGTGTAGAGTTGTGAGTAGAGTTGTGCAGTAGAGTTGTGCAGTAGAGTTGTGGTGTAGAGTTGTGCAGTAGAGTTGTGGTGTAGAGTTGTGAGTAGAGTTGTGCAGTAGAGTTGTGCTGTGGAGTTGTGCAGTAGAGTTGTGCTGTAGAGTTGTGCTGTAGAGTTGTGGTGTAGAGTTGTGGTGTAGAGTTGTGAGTAGAGTTGTGCTGTAGAGTTGTGCTGTAGAGTTGTGGTGTAGAGTTGTGAGTAGAGTTGTGCTGTGGAGTTGTGCGTTAGAGTTGTGCTGTAGAGTTGTGGTGTAGAGTTGTAAGTAGAGTTGTGCAGTAGAGTTGTGCTGTAGAGTTGTGCTGTGGAGTTGTGCAGTAGAGTTGTGCTGTAGAGTTGTGCTGTAGAGTTGTGGTGTAGAGTTGTGAGTAGAGTTGTGCTGTAGAGTTGGGCTGTGGAGTTGTGCTGTAGAGTTGTGCTGTAGAGTTGTGGTGTAGAGTTGTGAGTAGAGTTGTGCAGTAGAGTTGTGCTGTAGAGTTGTGCTGTGGAGTTGTGCAGTAGAGTTGTGCTGTAGAGTTGTGAGTAGAGTTGTGCAGTAGAGTTGTGCTTTAGAGTTGTGCTGTGGAGTTGTGCAGTAGAGTTGTGCTGTAGAGTTGTGCTGTAGAGTTGTGGTGTAGAGTTGTGAGTAGAGTTGTGCTGTAGAGTTGTGCTGTGGAGTTGTGCTGTAGAGTTGTGCTGTAGAGTTGTGGTGTAGAGTTGTGAGTAGAGTTGTGCAGTAGAGTTGTGCTGTGGAGTTGTGCTGTGGAGTTGTGCAGTAGAGTTGTGCTGTAGAGTTGTGCTGTAGAGTTGTGGTGTAGAGTTGTGCTGTGGAGTTGTGCAGTAGAGTTTTGCTGTAGAGTTGTGCTGTAGAGTTGTGCTGTGGAGTTGTGCTGTGGAGTTGTGCAGTAGAGTTGTGCAGTAGAGTTGTGCTGTAGAGTTGTGCTGTAGAGTTGTGGTGTAGAGTTGTGCTGTAGAGTTGTGCAGTAGAGTTGTGCTGTGGAGTTGTGCTGTAGAGTTGTGCTGTAGAGTTGTGCAGTAGAGTTGTGCAGTAGAGTTGTGCAGTAGAGTTGTGCTGTAGAGTTGTGGTGTAGAGTTGTGCTGTAGAGTTGTGCTGTAGAGTTGTGGTGTAGAGTTGTGCTGTAGAGTTGTGCAGTAGAGTTGTGCTGTGGAGTTGTGCTGTAGAGTTGTGGTGTAGAGTTGTGCTGTAGAGTTGTGCAGTAGAGTTGTGCTGTAGAGTTGTGCAGTAGAGTTGTGCTGTAGAGTTGTGCTGTAGAGTTGTGCTGTAGAGTTGTGCTGTAGAGTTGTGCTGTAGAGTTGTGCAGTAGAGTTGTGCTGTAGAGTTGTGCTGTAGAGTTGTGGTGTAGAGTTGTGCTGTAGAGTTGTGCTGTAGAGTTGTGGTGTAGAGTTGTGCTGTAGAGTTGTGCAGTAGAGTTGTGCTGTGGAGTTGTGCTGTAGAGTTGTGGTGTAGAGTTGTGCTGTAGAGTTGTGCAGTAGAGTTGTGCTGTAGAGTTGTGCAGTAGAGTTGTGCAGTAGAGTTGTGCAGTAGAGTTGTGCTGTAGAGTTGTGCTGTAGAGTTGTGGTGTAGAGTTGTGCAGTAGAGTTGTGCAGTAGAGTTGTGCTGTAGAGTTGTGCTGTAGAGTTGTGGTGTAGAGTTGTGCTGTAGAGTTGTGCTGTAGAGTTGTGGTGTAGAGTTGTGCTGTAGAGTTGTGCAGTAGAGTTGTGCTGTGGAGTTGTGCTGTAGAGTTGTGCAGTAGAGTTGTGCAGTAGAGTTGTGCAGTAGAGTTGTGCTGTGGAGTTGTGCTGTAGAGTTGTGCTGTAGTGGAGCGATGAGGATTCAGTCCACATATTTCAACAGGACATCTGGTTTTAACATTTATTGTGAATTTCTTCAATTACTAATGATGCTTGAGTGATCAAGGATCTTGCAATATATATATATATATATATATATATATATATATATATATATATATATATATATATATATATATATATATTTATACAAATGTGTATTCCTTCAATTCCTCCATCCTCATTTTCTTCACTCTCATCATATTAGTGTGTAGCTGAAGACAAGAGGAAACAAAGCACAAATAATAAACGAGAAGCACTTCAGGGGATTTTAGTGAGTGAAGTTCGCCATCTGCTGTTCAGAAGCATGAAGAGCACCTGGAGCCTGTGTGAGATAGATAGATAGATTCTGCCTGACTCGCCTGTACTTTTCTTTGTTTTTCTAGCCCATTATAGCAGTCAGCATCAAGTATCTTTTATCATTTTAAACAGGAGAACTTGGAGTTTCAATCTAGCTCATTTAAATTCCCAATTTTACATGCATTGTGTGGTAGAATGGGTAATTTTACCAGATTTCCTGGAGCTCAAACAGTAGAGTGTTGGCACTTACATCGCCAAGATCATGGGTTTGATTCCCAGGGAAAGCAAGAACGGATAAAAATGTAAATGTGTACCTTGAAATGCAATGTAAGTCGCTTTGGATAAAAATGTAAATATAGATTTGAAGGTGACATATCATGAAAATCTGAGTTTCTCCATGTTTAAGTGCTATAATTGGGTCCCGGTGCTTCTACCATCACAGAAAAAGTGAAACCCAGTAACTGTGTTCTGGTGAGTCTTTCTCTGCAAGCATGGGCGCCGTATAGAGCTGGTAAGTCCCGCCCCCTCCGCTAACCCCCGGACACTAGCTCACGGATCCCGCTAAACACGGCTGTGTCTTTGGTGCACTTCACCGCCTTCTTTCAGGGAGAGGACACAATCGTTGAGGTTGCCGAAAACCCCGGGTAAGTCAACTTTATGGGGTGACGTCACATAGGCGACATGTAGTCTTTCTCGTTATGTCTTTTCCACAACTGCTAGCTGAAGAATCATACCATAAACTGTCAAACTCGTAACATGAAAAGTTATATAAAAAATTCACAGACAACATATGTTCACATTCATGGCACAATTCAAACGGGACCAGAAAATAATTATTTTCTCCCATTCACTTGCATTGACAATTTTTCAACCTAGAGGTCCACTTGGGGTTTTACGGATGGGCGGGACTTACCAGCTCTAAAGGGGGGGAAAGCTAGGACAATTCCAAGGGCCCCTGACTGACAGGGGCCCCAACAAATAAGTAAAAACTAATTTAGTTTTTTTTTTATATTATACACTATATAAACCATCATCATTGAGTATATTTCAAATAATAATAACATGAATGATGCCTTTGATTTTACTTATTGTGCCAATACAAGTTTAATATCCCCATTGACCAAAAAGTAAACATTCATGTTTAAACATTCGGTCAAACATTCATTGACCGACCACCCCCCTGTATCTGCATGAAATGGTTTGGTCCTGCGTTAGCGTGCCGTGCGCGGTGTTTAAACTTGCAGTTGCAGACAGTCAGTCGATGCGCCAGAAACACACAGAGACCACATTGTTGCATAGTAAAATAAAATCTGGTTTTAAACAAAGGAAAGAGAGAAAAGAGAGAGAGGAAAGACAAAAGAAAGGGTGTCAATCTGTAACCCAGTTTTTCCCCAAGAAAGGTGGGTAGCCTTTAGTCTGTGAGTGGTATAGTGAAATAAGCTAACGTTTACTAGCTTCAGGCTAGTGTTAGCCTACATTTTATCAATCAACATTTAATCAGTGCAGGGAAACGTTTAGCAAGATATTCATATTAAATCATATCAAATCCACGCCCATTTTAGCAGAAAACAACAGATGAGTCAGCAGCACCCCAGTCTCCCCATAACTACAACTCCCTGTCCCAGTGAAGAAGGAGAGCCACACTATGTTAATGACTTAGCAGCATCATTACAGGGAGTCTGTGGGGGGTTCCCTGTCTCTCTTGCTCTTTTTCCCATAACAAAAAAAAAAAAAAGAAAGAAAATGAAATATTTATTAATGACAGAAATCAAACACAAATTATTTTCTCACATAATGACCATCATGAAAAAAAAAAAAAAAAACTCCTGTCTGTACTGGATGCAGTTAGAAACAATGAGTAGCTTACCTCAACCTGCATGTAAGTTACAGACAATATTAAAATAATCCAGTTTGATGTGTTCATTTAGACTGAATTTTGGCTGTTAAATGACATCTATAGATACAGATTTTATTATTCCCATCATTCCAAACCTCTAAACCTATTGATTTAGTGATTTTACACGTCAACTTTATTTTGTTGTTGGCATATATGTGCAGCCAGTTATGTTAAAAAATCTGCTGTTTTCATTGTTTTGAGATGATGTTAATTTATTTTAATTAATAAGTTAATAAATATTTAGTTTTTTTTTTAGTTTTTTTTTTTTAATCTTCAATTAATTTAACAATAAAAATACATTGAGAATGTGTAAAGGATTGCCTTAAGGACATTTTTATGGTGGCTTTTAATCTTGCATCAAATAGTGAACTGCAGACTTGCATTTACAAATCACAGCATTAAAGGGGCTATATTTAACTTTTTCCCCAAAATAAACGTAACAATAGCCTTTTTATTTGACCATGTATGACTCAAACATCTCCTGATGAGCATACTGACACCTTGTCAGCTCACAGTGGGTGCACCTATAAGCCTGTATCCTATTTTTCCTATTTTCTGTCGGGTCGGATTTTTCGCGCGCTGTCTGCGGATGTGACGTCAAGCGCGTTCATGTTAAACGTTTCAGATCACTCTGCCACCACCACCGCTAGTCAGCAAACAAACTTAGTTTCTCAAACAATACATGTATTTGACTGTTCTTACCTCTGTAAACATAATGTTGACTTCTTTGCAGCGGATGACTTGTGAAGTGTGCACGTACAAGAGCGAGCAGAAAGGAAGAGCAGTTCCGTTTTTTTGGCCACAGGTGTCAGTCGCGAGTTTAAATGGTTCGGACCCATTCGCATGCGGTCCGCGAATCTCCATAGGAAATGAATGACTTCCGGTCGTTTCGCTGCCGTATCGGAGCTGATTTCAACTGCCAGTGTGAAGGCGGCGTTAGTGTTGTGATCCCATGACGTCAGAAAATTGCGCTAAAAATTGCGAGTTTTTATTACTTCTTTTGTCATGGGGCCCAAAATCCCTGGTGAGCCTTTCTCTGCAAGCATGTTATAAAATAAGCCGATCAGATTTCACTCTCCTTCTGACGTATGAAGAGGATCTTATTATAATATTACCGGCCCTTAATCTGCACGTTTACACACACCAGCCGACATTTGGTTCCACACGCGCCAACAGAGACCAGTTCTAACGCACTGATGAAGATCCAGCAGAGCCTGAAGCTGTTCTGTGGTCGAGCACAGACGAGCACTGAACACTATTGACCAGAACATGTCACCGCTGGCTTATAAACACCTCAGGAACCGTGGACACTTGTGGAGAAGTTAAACATGATGATGAGATGATCAGTGTAACTCCACAACAACTACAGAAATGTCTCCACTAACATTCAGAAGCTCTTCCTGAGTCTCTCCGTAAGGCTGCACTCGCTACTGGTTATTCTGGGATTCTGGATGAGGGAGATTGGCCTGTTCTGTTATTGCCGGAGTTTCTGAAGCTTGTGTAAAGAACAAACACAAACTCAGAGCCTCATCAGATGAGTCCCGCTGTGTCATATTTGCTTTTGAAATGTGTAATGCTTTCTCAGAGAGTGCTGTCATGCTGATCTGTTATTTTGTGTTTGTTTTCATGCACGCAACTACTTTCACTTTGCGTCAGTTCAATTTTCCAAAGAAAGATGCTAACTGGTGGTGCAAAAGACCAAAACCTATGTTTATTGGTTGAGTAGATGATAGTTTCAACCAATCTGGGCAAGGGGGCAGGACTAAGCATCAACAATCGTTCCTGTTTGGCTCAAACCACAAACCACATGGGTTTCTTTGACGAATCAATGCTGATCAAAACTTGATGATGTAATCACGTTAACTACGAAGCCTCTGAGTGTCCAAAAACACGAAACCCCGGAAAAGCTGTGAATCTCCTCTTTACGGGACTTTTTAAAGCATACAGAATGGATTAGCAGTTCAAAAGTTATTATACATTTAAGAACAATAGTATTTATTAGTCACTTTTTCATCTTGCTAAAAAATGCTTAAAATAACACTTTATTTCAACTTTACTCTCCCAGTTCAGCCCCTTTGCAAAGCATGATGGGAATGAAAGTCCTGTTTGGTTGGATTCGTCAAAGAGTAAAAGTTTCAAGTCACATTTCAACCAGAAACCTGATACAATGCTGTTAAATCCACATAAACTGCTGAAATAAAGTGAAGAGCATCAAATAATCATTAGTTTGAGTGTAGATAGATGATTAGATGAGGGAGATGTCATCACGTGTTTAAGTCACGCCTCCTCTTCCTTCAGGTTTTCCCCTTTACACCCCGAAGGTCTAGGAAGAGTTCAGCGATCTCCCAATGTCTCACGCAAGGATGATCAAAAGCTTCGCTCTAATGTGGGCATGTGAGTGCGGTCTGTTCTTTCTTATCTAGTTAGAAAAACTTTAAACTTGCTCTCGTCTGTTATTCAATAGAAGTGAAAGTAAACTGACGCCTGAAGCTATTGTTTAAAACTTCCTGTAATCGTTGGGATTCCTGGATGGCGTTGTTTCCTTTTACCACTTAAAAAGCCAAACCCGCTCTCACCGAGTGGAACAGGCTGTAATGAGTGTGTGTGTGTGTGTGTGTGTGATGGTGTTATCTGTGGTCTCCAGGTGTTGAACACATGTTAGCGTATAGCAGAGATTGTGCGCTCGCAACACCAGCTCAAGGGTTTGCTTCCCAGGCAGCGCTTCAACTGATCAGATGTACGGCTGGAATGTAAAGCATTTAGGATGAAAGCATCTGTCAAAAGCATGAATGTAAACGTTCACTTTAAAACCGCAGTCTTTGGACAACACCTAACACACACTTGAGTGTCACACAGGCAGTGTGCGCCATTAATCACACTTCATGTAACACAGGCTGTCACTCAGGGTGTAAAACTACAGAGATACAGTAGTAGTGTGAAGAGGATCGACACACTTGTGATCATGTGACTCTACAGATGCTGTATCACAGAGTGATGGAAGAATATAGTGTGAAATCCCACGGACAGTAAACATTCGCTGTGTGTGAACCGCACGAGGTCAGAATGAGGCACGTGGTCTGGTCTATCTGTGATGCGGTTTAAGATCAGGTTTTCAGGGTTGTGATGTGGTGTCTTTAGGCCTGCCGGCTCTGCTGGCTCTGCAGTCAGGACGGGTCGCTCTCAGCTGCTGTAGAAGAGATTTCAGCAACGGATCGACAGCCTGTCAGCTGAGCAACGCTCCCGATCCGACCTGCGACACACACTGGAGCGCTGACGTGAGTCTGAGCCTCATCCTGACACATCAGTCCTCAACAATGACATGAGATTACATTATTAGGGCATAAAAAGTCAAATTTACCAGATAAAATGTCAATTATAAGATGCATATTTAAAATTATGAGATGCAAAGTCAAATTTACGAGATGCAAAGTCAAAATTATGAGATAAAATGTCATAATTATGAGATAAAATGTCAATAATGAGATTAAAAATGTCCATTATGAGATAAAAAATAGCAATTATGAGATACAAAGTCAAATTTATCAGATAAAATGTCAATTATAAGATGCAAATTTAAAATTATGAGATGCAAAGTCAAATTTACGAGATGCAAAGTCAAATTTACGAGATGCAAAGTCAAAATTATGAGATAAAATGTCAATGATGAGATTAAAAATGTCCATTATGAGATTAAAAGAGATGCAAAGAGATATTTAATGATCTAAATCTATATAACTAATCTAAAATTTAGATTATTATTAATAGCAATTATGAGATACAAAGTCAAATTTATCAGATAAAATGTCAATTATAAGATGCAAATTTAAAATTATGAGATGCAGTCAAATTTATGAGATGCAAAGTCAAAATGATGAGATAAAATGTCAAAATTATAAGATAAAAATTAATAATTATGAGATAAAATGTCAATGATGAGATTAAAAATGTCATTATGAGATAAAAATATCAATTATAAGATTGCAAAATAACAAAATTATTATGAAAAAATTGTCAATTGTGAGATAAAAAGTCCAATTTGATTAGATAAAATGTAAAAAAAAAATGATAAAATGTCAATTATGAGATACAAAGTCAAATTTATGAAATAAAGAAAATTGTCATACTAAGTCATAATTATAAGATAAAATAAATGTCATATTAAGTCATAATTATGAGATAAAATAAAAAATATGATTGAAGTTGAAAGTTTGACAAAAAGGGAAAATTACGACAATCAAAATTATAAGATAAGTAAAAAATAATGACATCATCATTTTCACAATTTTATGTTATAATATTGAATTTTAAATCTCTAATTTTGAGTTTTTAATTTTATAATTATGAATCTAATTTCAACTTTTGATAAATTATGATTTACCAAAGCATGCTTTTTTTAATGTTATCTTCATCATGTTTTGTGTTTTGATGTTTATTGATTGTTTAGAATGACTGAAGCTGTTTTCAAGACTGAATATGAAGGCTTTATGATATGAAGTCTCTCTTTCATACAGTACTGTACTAGACCAATCACAAACAAGAACAAGGCTTACCTCATTACATATTCATGAGCTATGCACAGTCACAGACAGCACTTGTCCAGTCACATTCATTAATTTCATAAATATGCAGATGAGAACCAGTCAGCCAGAGATTTAATGAGTGAAATCAGTGTAATGTTTATCATGAAGATCACATGACTGACTGTATGTATATGTATATGTGTGTGTGTGTGTGTGTGTGTGTGTGTGTGTGTGTGTGTGTGTGTGTGTGTGTGTGTGTGTGTGTGTGTGTGTGTGTGTGTGTAGGATATAATGGTGGTGGATGAGTCTGGAGAGATGGATCCGACCCGAGTTGGTCACGCTGATCCACAAACACTCGTGCTGAGAGGAAAACACACCAAGGTGATTTTCCAGATGGATTGTCCGGCTCTGAAGGTCAGGAATTCTGTACAGTCCATCATATATCAGTGATGTGTGAGCTAAAATATTATAAATCAAGTGTTTCTCGCTCTTCTCTCGGCAGGAGTCAGTGATGCTCTACTGTAATGGTGAGGAACAACTCATTTACACTAGTTTCTGAAAGAGTCTCTTCTGCTCATAAAAGCTGCTTTTATTTGATCATAAATACAGTAGAAACAGTGAAATATTATTCTAATGTAAATCATCTGTTCTCTATGTGAATATACAGTAAAGTGTAATTTATTCCTGTGATCAAAGCTGAATGTCCAGCATCATTACTCCAGTCTTCAGTGTCACATGATCCTTCAGAAATCACTCTAATATGATGATTTGATGCTCAAGAAACGTTTATGATTATTATCAGTGTTGAAAACAGCTCATATTTCTGTGGAAACAAGATTATATTTCATGATTCTTTGATGAATAGAAAGTTCAAAAGAACAGCATTTATTTGAAATAGAAACTTTTGCAACATAAATTTCTGTCACTTTTGATCCATGAATGGTAGTCCATCACAAGTGTAACATATCATATTATAGGTATTTAATTAGATTAATAATCTGTAGTTTTCAGATATTAAAATCTTAAAACAGTTATAAATCCAGATATAAGTATTTCCTGTAGATGAAGTGATTGATCCGTGTTTTCTGTTCCATCAGATCCCTGTGTTTCTCCAGGTGAGTCTGACACACACCGGTCACTCATAAACATGCAGTTATTATAAAGACAGACACAGAACACACTGTGGTGTTTCAAGTGGTTATGAAATGATAAAGCAATAGTCGTCAGTATTAATGTTCTGTGTTTTCCAGCTGAACTGCAGAACAGGAATAACGCTGTGAACAGGAGCACTTCTGACGGCGTCTTCATCCTCCTGTCCATCCTCTTCATCATCTTCATCTTCAGTGTAAATGGGTGAGCAGAACGAGATATACAGTAATAACAGTGATATCCAGGACAGTCACTGATGTAAAGCGTCTCTGTTTCAGGTCGTGTGTGTAGTCTCGCAGTGAAGACTCTGGATTCTGTGCCGTGGAGGTCAAACTCAGAGATTATAAGATATATATATATATATATATCTGTCTGCTTATAGATCAGTGCATAACCATAATAATCATGATCTGCTCAATGCTTGACAAGCCTCAGTAATGCAGGAGTATCTTTGCTAAACTTATGGATATTAATAGTGCTCAAATATTCATCAGATGCTTTTCATAGCTTTTACTTTGTGGAAATATTTGATTATAAGAAATATTATCAACATACAATATCATATCATACACGAAACTATCATTATTATTTAGATTATTATTAATCAATTTATAATAGATTATTATTTCTCATATGTATTTAAATGCTTTATAAAATATTATATTGTACAGTATATTATATAATGTTATATTATACATAAACTGATTATAAATAGTTTTTACATTTGAGGAAAATGTTTAGTTTAGTGTTCAAATGAATGTGATCTACTGTATCATGCGTGTACGAGGCGGTGTACGAGGACCGGGAATGAGACGAGGGATTTTATTTTACTCTTTATTGCTTGTATTGTAATAGCTTGCTGAATGCTTATGCCTTGAAAAAGCAGCTAAATGTATTTCTTCTTCATAAAGGGTGAAGATATGTTTTGAAACCGAGAGGACTAACATGTCTGATGTAATATGTATGGAGGAATGTCATTTCATTTTTATTCATATTAATGATCTTTCCTATAATAAATCATGTGCTTTCCTAATAAGGCAGAGAGCGGTTCAGTTGTGTGTGTGTTATCTGTGTTTACAGCTCTGCTGACTGACTCTGAGCCTTTCCTGCAATAAATAAACCATTATAATCATTGGCTGAACATTTGTCTCTTATTCAGAATCGTTAATTGTCTATTTGCCACAACAGTTTCTAGAAGAAAATAGCGTCACAGTCCAGGTGATGTTCATTTTTGTTGAAAAAAGTTATTTATTTAGTTAATTTATATATATATATAGCGAGAGAGAGAGAGAGAGAGAGAGAGAGAGAGAGAGAGAGAAAACAGTGATGTCATCGTCCAGCTCAGTTCAGTCTCAGTAAATGCAGGAGATCAATAATATTGTTGAATTTTAAGTGTCCTCAACTAAGCAACCCAGAGGCGACAGTGGCAGGAACTCAAACTCCATCAGTGACAGAATGGAGAAGAAAACCTTGGCAGAACCCAGACTCAGTCTCTCAGTTCTCCTCTGGCCAACGAGTGAACAGTGTGTGATTATGATCCAGGCGTTACAGGTCAGAGGTCAGATTGGATCAGAACATTCAGAATATTATCCAGTTCAGAGTTCGGAGTCATGCCGGTGTGGAGACGAGTTGTTGAGGATCAGAGCCGATGGCTGTCGTGTTGATGAGGCTGGCACTGCAGGGATGCGTCGTGGACGTGTGGTCCTCCATCTGATCTGGAGTGTGTGTGTGTGTGTGTGTGTGTGTGTGTGTGTGTGTGTGTGTGTGTGTGTGTGTGTGTGAGAGAGAGTGTGTGCAGGCGCAGGTCCTCCATCTGATCTGGAGTGTGTGTGTGTGTGTGTGTGTGTGTGTGTGTGTGTGTGTGTGTGTGTGTGTGTGTGTGTGTGTGTGTGAGAGAGAGTGTGTGCAGGCGCAGGTCCTCCATCTGATCTGGAGTGTGTGTGTGTGTGTGAGAGAGAGTGTGTGCAGGCGCAGGTCCTCCATCTGATCTGGAGTGTGTGTGTGTGTGTGTGTGTGTGTGTGTGTGTGTGTGTGTGTGTGTGTGTGTGTGTGTGTGAGAGAGAGTGTGTGCAGGCGCAGGTCCTCCATCTGATCTGGAGTGTGTGTGTGTGTGTGTGTGTGTGAGAGAGAGTGTGTGCAGGCGCAGGTCCTCCATCTGATCTGGAGTGTGTGTGTGTGTGTGTGTGTGTGTGTGTGTGTGTGTGTGTGTGTGTGTGTGTGTGTGTGTGTGTGTGAGAGAGAGTGTGTGCAGGCGCAGGTCCTCCATCTGATCTGGAGTGTGTGTGTGTGTGTGTGTGTGTGTGTGTGTGTGTGTGTGTGTGTGTGTGTGTGTGTGTGTGTGTGTGTGTGTGTGTGTGTGTGAGAGAGAGTGTGTGCAGGCGCAGGTCCTCCATCTGATCTGGAGTGTGTGTGTGTGTGTGTGTGTGTGTGTGTGTGTGTGTGTGTGTGTGTGTGAGAGAGAGTGTGTGCAGGCGCAGGTCCTCCATCTGATCTGGAGTGTGTGTGTGTGTGTGTGTGTGTGTGTGTGTGTGTGTGTGTGTGTGTGTGTGTGTGAGAGAGAGTGTGTGCAGGCGCAGGTCCTCCATCTGATCTGGAGTGTGTGTGTGTGTGTGAGAGAGAGTGTGTGCAGGCGCAGGTCCTCCATCTGATCTGGAGTGTGTGTGTGTGTGTGTGTGTGTGTGTGTGTGTGTGTGTGTGTGTGTGTGTGTGTGTGTGTGTGAGAGAGTGTGTGCAGGCGCAGGTCCTCCATCTGATCTGGAGTGTGTGTGTGTGCGTGCGTGTGTGTGTGTGTGTGTGTGTGTGTGTGTGTGTGTGTGTGTGTGTGTGTGTGTGTGTGAGAGAGAGAGAGTGTGCAGGTTTGAGTTCAGCAGATGAAGCGTGTAAAACACTCACAGTGTAGGTCCAGGTGAACTACATCTCCATCGCCGACACAGAGAGCAGTGGCTATATCCGCATCTGAAGATGTCAATGCGGTCTCCAATCTCCAGATTCTTATTATATAGGAGACAATATCAGGAGAAATATTTAAAAAAGATACCGAGCCATTTAAATCTGTCATAATATAATATCATCCTGTTAATCTAAAATAACACAATACCACGAACTTGTGAATAGTTAAAAACAAGAGAGTTAAACTTAACTTTGCCTAAAAACAGCTTCTGGTCACATGACATATAGTCGTTTCAGAGGTGTATAAGTGTTTAGTTTGTTCTTTCTTTCTTTCTTTCTTTCTTTCTTTCTTTCTTTCTTTCTTTCTTTCTTACTGTCATGATCCTGGTTTCTTTTCCTCTTTCTCTGTCTCCATCTTGTGGTCACACACTCACTCGCACACTCACTCACACAATCACGCACACACATCCACTCCTCCGCTCATTATCTCTTACAGCTGTTTCCCCTTTCGTTCCCTTCTCCTCACCTGTTCCCTTTTTCTCTTGATTGTCTCTGCTTCTTATTCCCTCTTCCTAGCCCTGTCTTGTTGTCGGATTATTCAATGACCTCTCGTGAGAAACGTCTGTTGTCCTGTCCTGTCCATTCCTGTCCTGTCCTGTCCTGTCCTGTCCTGTCCTGTCTGTGGAAAGTGAAACCATTGATTCTGCTGTGAGTAATACTGCCATCAGACGGTGTATTATCCAGCTGTGCCTGTTTGCAGAGTACCTGTTCAGCGCCTGCTCACGGCTGTTCACCCTCTCTGCTATCTTCACTATTCCTGACTGGCTGAATGCATCTCGGGGTCCCTGCCTCTGTCCTCGTGGAGGTTTATGCTGATTTTCTAAAGATCCAGTCGTCTGGCAGTTTCTGTTCTGGCTCTGATTAATGCCTGTGATTTGTGTTCTAATTATTCATTGAGGACTATTTCCTTTATTCATTAAAGACCGTTAACTGCATCCCGCCCTGGTCTTCCACCATTCTTACCATAACACTTTCTTTCTTCTAACTATTCTTTCTTTCTTTCTTTCTTTCTTTCTTTCTTTAAGGGAAATAGACCTAGAGATGAAAACACAGTTTAATCTTGAGCCTTTATACAAATTGCATTAAGATAGATGGTCTATCTCAGCTCATTAAGATAGATGGTCTATCTTTACACAAATATGTACCAAAGTCATTTGGAAAATCGTGTTGTTTTGAAGTACGCAGACGATACTGTAATTGTCAGTTTGCTTCAGAATAATGAGAAAAGTCATGGACCTTTTATTAATGACTTTGAGTGGTATGAGGAGTCTCACCTTCATTTAAATATACTGAAGACCAAGGATATGGTTATTGATTTCAGAAAGAATGTCTATATGCATGAAGTCACGTGCATTAAGGGTGAAACAGTGCAGTGTGTCCAGTCTTACAAATATCTAGGGACAATCATTGATTCAAAGTTTAGTTTTGAAGCCACCTGTGAAATGGTGTGTAAAAAGGGGCATCAATGTCTGTTCTTTTTAAGGAAACTGTGTAAATTTCAAATTGAGAAAACACTGCTGAGTATGTTTTATCGTGCTTTTATTGAATCCGCACTTTCTTTTTCTCTGGTATCTTGGTACGGGAACTTAACTTTTTTTAAAGAGCCGGAACTCTATCAACCAGATGGTCCAGTAGGTTGATTGGCGAACCACTACTGAACCCAGCCTCGCTGTATACCAGGCAGGAACAGCGCATGGGTATTTCAATTCTGAGTGACCAGCTGCATCCGCTGCATTATGAGTTCCAGTGTCTGCCGTCCAATCCACGGTTTAGAGTACTGCGGTGTACAACCAAACGATACGAAAAAACAGCTTTGTTCCAGTTGTGATTAATTTTATGAATAATACTAAGATGGAGTAAATTGTTTTAGTGTGATTTTAGTGTCTTGTTCTGTTTGTATGGTGTTTATCATATATATGTTTGAGAAACTGCCTAAACTTGTTCTCTGGAACTTAATTTACCTACGGGTACAAATAAAGGAACTCTGACTCTGATCTCAATATTTATTCGATGGCCTTTGCCAGACAGTTGTTACTGATGGCTTTGATCTGTTAAGATTTTATGCCATTAGAAGAAACTTTGTTTTAGTTTACAAAGACATGTACTGTATTATTTTCATGATCATGTGTTTGCAAAGAAAAGGTGAATTAAACTGAGTAATAATGGTCAGATCTGACTGCTGTTGCAGTTAAACTCACACAGTCTGCTGTGTTGTGAGCATTAGGACCCTCAGGTCTGTTGGGAGAATCTCTTTACATGCTGCTGTTTATTAACACTAGCCAGATCTGTGTTCAGAGCGATTAGATCATTGGGTGTGGTGCTGTGCTTGTTTGTTTTAGCCTTTGGAATTTGTGGTGTTATTCAACTCTTGACCATTTGGATCTCTGTGGTGAAATCTTGAAAGTTTTCATTAAATCATTGAAATCTTCAGAGGTATATATGAACATTGGGCTTTGTATGTCGGCGATGGAGATGTGATTCACCTGATCAGGGAAAGTGAGTGTTTTTATTTTTTACATGCTTTACATGTTTTACACGCAGCCGTTTTTGAGTCTTTGAGTCCAAAAGCCCATTCCCAAAGACTGCTGGTAACTTGCTGGAAGATTTTAACTTAAGAATGACAAATATAATGGATGACATTGCTCCTTTAAAACTGAAAAAATCCACTGGCAAACAGAAAGCTCCATGGTTGAAAGACCCGTCAGTTAAACTGCAAAAGAAAGAATGTAGGAGAACAGAAATTACTTAACTTAATTCAGACTATCTGATCCATAAAGCGACACTTTACGAATACAATTCTGTAATTTGTAGAGCAAGACAATTTTATTTCTCCACTATCATCAACAGTAAAGCAAATAACACCAGTGGGCTATTCTCCACTATTGAGAAGCTGACAAATCCCTCCCCTCATCTGGCTCATGAACTACTCTCAGTTGATAAGTGCAATGAATTTGCTTCTTTTTTTAAGAGCAAAGTAGAGAACATAAGACATCATGTCTCATATACGTCGCATAGCATCTCTCACTTTGAATCACCAACTAGTCTGAGAGATGAGTTCAGCACTTTTTCAAATTTCAGCCCTGTTGACCTTGACACTCTTGAAAAGACTGTACAAACTCTAGTCTAAGTCTAGTTGGACATTTTACCCACTTTTTTAAATCTGTGCTTCATCTAATAGCAACTGATGTGCTTTTAATAATTAATACTTCTCTACTGAGCGGCGTATTTCCCAAGTCCCTTAAAATGGCCGTTGTAAAGCCTTTACTTAAAAAGAACAACCTGGATGGGTCTGTCCTTAACAACTACAGACCCATATCAAATCTACCTTTCATCGGCAAAATAATTGAAAAAATTGTTTCTAATCAAGTGTCTGCTTTTCTGACCTCAACTTCCTGTCTTGATCTCTACTAGTCAGGTTTTAGAGAATACCATAGCACTGAAACAGCCCTGGTTAAAGTAGTCAACGACATTCTGCTAAATAATGACGCTGGAAAAACCACTGTTCTTATGCTGTTGGACCTCAGTGCGGCGTTCGACACTGTTGACCACAGCACACTAGTAGAAAGACTTGAATGCTGTGTGGGTCTCTCTGGCTCGGTCATCTGCTGGCTAAAGTCCTATTTAGAGCACAGGAGTTTTTATGTGTCTATTGGTCATCATGCCTCAGCTCCTATGTCCCTAACATGTGGTGTCCCTCAGGGTTCAATCCTTGACCCTCTTTTGTTTAATTTGTTCATGCTCCCGCTTGGCCAAATTATGAAGAACCATCCTATTAGTTATCATAGTTACGCAGATGACACACAGTTATACCTATCCTTGTCTCCCAATGAGTTTGCTCCCCTTGAATCCCTTTATCATTGCCTTAATCAAGTTCATGACTGGATGGCTAAAAATCTTCTTAAATTAGACAGACAAAACTGAAGAAATTATCTTTGGGAAAAAGGATCAGAGTGTAAAGACTGCCACACTATTGGGAATGAAAGGTTTTGAGGTAGCGGAAACCGTGAAGAATCTCGGGGTCATTATTGACAGCGACCTAAGCTTTAATAGCCATATGAAGGCAGTCACAAAATCGTCTTTTTATCACTTAAAGGTGCCTTATGCAACTTGGAGCCACCTATAGGCAATTAGTTGAATTACACTGGTAACGGTTACTAACAGAGTTTGATTGACAGCTTTGCTTCCTAGTAGGCGGAGACACTTTTTGCTTGCAGGCTGCAGTCTGACAGACCATCTGAGAGAGTGTGTGTGATAATTTGTGCATACATGTCAGCACGGCATCGCTCGTCAAGTTCGTAGCTTATTCAGTCCATTTTAAATTCTGATTTTGGCCGCCTCTCAAATGGGTTAAACCATATTGCCTATGAAGTTCAAGTAAATGCGCTAGAAAATCCTCGCTCATTCAAGGATGTGCATTTATAGCATGGACGGAGAAAGCGCCGACACCTGCAGGGTTTCATTTGACGGTATAAACATATTATAATCGATCTGTTCCGTGTGAGAGCAGAACGAACGAGACTTTATTGACGTTTTTAAATCTGAAAACTCCAAAAAGCAACGAAATTGTCTCTTTTGCAGAGATCACAATGAATGTTTGCGAACTAACTAGCTAACCTGAAATGAGGTATTACATTACTGTACCTGTCCAATAGAAACGTGGCCAACTCTGCATCGCTCTTCAATCCAAATGCAAACCTCATCTGCCGCCATCTGACAAACGCCAAACCCAGATTTACTCTGGTTTTACTCCGGGCTTTATCCGATGCTCTCTTTGCATTGCTATATTTTCTTTTCTTATTTTTTTGGCAAGCTCCGTCGCTAGTAGGGCTTGCGTCTGCCATTACTTTAACAAAATATTGGGCGTGTTTGTAACTCTCTGTGTACCTGCCCTCAAAGCCTGTCATTGGCTATCACCTCACACACACCCTTACAAATGTACACGCCCCAAAACGTCCCGACTCTAATATATGCTGGCTACCAAGGCAGTGGAGGGAATGTCAGTTCTGACACTCTGCCAGATACTATGTTTTAACGTTAGCTGATGACATATAAGGGTTATTATTGGATATTTTATAATGGAACAAGTTGCATAAGGCACCTTTAAAAAACATTGCGAAGGTTAAAAACTTCATATTACCGGTAGATTTAGAAAAGCTTATTCATGCTTTTATCACCAGCAGGGTGGATTACTGTAATGGTCTTTTCACTGGTCTCCCTAAAAAAACAATAAAACCTCTTCAAATGATCCAAAATGCAGCAGCTAGGCTATTGACCAGAACCAAAAGAAAAGATCATATCACACCCATTTTAAAATCTCTACAATGGCTACCAGTGATTTATAGAATTGATTTTAAAGTCCTTTTTCTTGTTTTTAAACCACTATATGGCCAAGGACCTCTCTATATAGCAGAGATGTTTGAAACATATAGCCCCTCAAGATCACTTAGATCAGCAGGAAAACTCCAACTGGTACAGCCCAGCGCCCGTACCCAGCAGGGAGAGGCAGCCTTTAGCTGTGTTTAACCGTCTTCCTATAGACGTCAAGACCTCTCCCACCATCTCCATTTTTAAATCCAGACTAAAAACAAAACTCTTCTATGATGCCTTCCACTAACCCTCCCTTGTACCTGTGGTCTGTAAGCTCTTATGTTTTTATCTGTGCTGTGTTTTGTTTTGTTTTTTTCTGTTTTGTAATTATTTATTTTGCTTTTCTGTGTATTATGTTACCTGTGAAGTAATTGTTATTTACTTGTTTGTTATGATTATGTAAAGCACATTGGGCTGCCGTTCTGTGTATGAAATGGGCTATATCAAAAACCTGAACCTGAACCTACATCATCATCATCATCTTCATCATCTTCATCTTCATCATCATCATCATCTTCATCATCTTCATCTTCATCTTCATCTTCATCTTCATCATCTTCATCTTCATCTTCATCATCATCATCCTCATCATCAGTCAAATATGTTTAGGAGTATCAGTGTGTGAGCAAACAGAAACCCGTGAGAACACACACACACACACACACACACACACACACACACTCCTGTGACGGACATTTACTGCCAGAGATGATCAGAGAAAGAGTGTGTTCTAACAGTGACAGTGCAGAGACACGAGTACTCTGAGTTTACTACTTACTAGAAGAATAAATGCCTATTATAAATGCCTATTTTCTGCATAAACCCACTAAACAACAGTTCATGCTAATGTTCTGAGGATATAAAGTGATTTAACACAGTGCACAAATAAATGTATATGGAAATAAAAGACATTCAGGGCATTTCCACACTTGCAGTGTCTGTGTTTCGCTCGCTTCGTTTAGCTGGACTGTTCCCCCAAAGATTGGCTGTGTTTCGTTCGCTTCGTTTAGCTGGACTGTTCACACAAAGATTGTTTGTGTTTCGTTCGCTTCGTTTAGCTGGACTGTTCCTCCAAAGATTGTCTGTGTTTCGCTCGCTTCGTTTAGCTGGACTGTTCCCCCAAAGATTGGCTGTGTTTCGTTCGCTTCGTTTAGCTGGACTGTTCCCCCAAAGATTGGCTGTGTTTCGTTCGCTTCGTTTAGCTGGACTGTTCCTCCAAAGATTGGCTGTGTTTCGTTCGCTTCGTTTAGCTGGACTGTTCCTCCAAAGATTGTCTGTGTTTCGCTCGCTTCGTTTAGCTGGACTGTTCCCCCAAAGATTGGCTGTGTTTCGTTCGCTTCGTTTAGCTGGACTGTTCCCCCAAAGATTGTCTGTGTTTCGCTCGCTTCGTTTAGCTGGACTGTTCCCCCAAAGATTGGCTGTGTTTCGTTCGCTTCGTTTAGCTGGACTGTTCACACAAAGATTGTCTGTGTTTCGTTCGCTTCGTTTAGCTGGACTGTTCCTCCAAAGATTGTCTGTGTTTCGCTCGCTTCGTTTAGCTGGACTGTTCCCCCAAAGATTGGCTGTGTTTCGTTCGCTTCGTTTAGCTGGACTGTTCCCCCAAAGATTGTCTGTGTTTCGCTCGCTTCGTTTAGCTGGACTGTTCCCCCAAAGATTGGCTGTGTTTCGTTCGCTTCGTTTAGCTGGACTGTTCCTCCAAAGATTGTCTGTGTTTCGCTCGCTTCGTTTAGCTGGACTGTTCCCCCAAAGATTGGCTGTGTTTCGTTCGCTTCGTTTAGCTGGACTGTTCCTCCAAAGATTGGCTGTGTTTCGTTCGCTTCGTTTAGCTGGACTGTTCCTCCAAAGATTGTCTGTGTTACGCTCGCTTCGTTTAGCTGGACTGTTCCCCCAAAGATTGGCTGTGTTTCGTTCGCTTCGTTTAGCTGGACTGTTCCCCCAAAGATTGTCTGTGTTTCGCTCGCTTCGTTTAGCTGGACTGTTCCCCCAAAGATTGGCTGTGTTTCGTTCGCTTCGTTTAGCTGGACTGTTCCTCCAAAGATTGTCTGTGTTTCGCTCGCTTCGTTTAGCTGGACTGTTCCCCCAAAGATTGGCTGTGTTTCGTTCGCTTCGTTTAGCTGGACTGTTCCTCCAAAGATTGGCTGTGTTTCGCTCGCTTCGTTTAGCTGGACTGTTCCCCCAAAGATTGGCTGTGTTTCGCTCGCTTCGTTTAGCTGGACTGTTCCTCCAAAGATTGTCTGTGTTTCGTTCGCTTCGTTTAGCTGGACTGTTCCTCCAAAGATTGTATGTGTTTCGCTCGCTTCGTTTAGCTGGACTGTTCCCCCAAAGATTGGCTGTGTTTCGTTCGCTTCGTTTAGCTGGACTGTTCCTCCAAAGATTGTCTGTGTTTCGCTCGCTTCGTTTAGCTGGACTGTTCCCCCAAAGATTGGCTGTGTTTCGTTCGCTTCGTTTAGCTGGACTGTTCCCCCAAAGATTGGCTGTGTTTCGTTCGCTTCGTTTAGCTGGACTGTTCCTCCAAAGATTGGCTGTGTTTCGTTCGCTTCGTTTAGCTGGACTGTTCCTCCAAAGATTGTTTGTGTTTCGCTCGCTTCGTTTAGCTGGACTGTTCCCCCAAAGATTGGCTGTGTTTCGTTCGCTTCGTTTAGCTGGACTGTTCCCCCAAAGATTGTCTGTGTTTCGCTCGCTTCGTTTAGCTGGACTGTTCCCCCAAAGATTGGCTGTGTTTCGTTCGCTTCGTTTAGCTGGACTGTTCACACAAAGATTGTCTGTGTTTCGTTCGCTTCGTTTAGCTGGACTGTTCCTCCAAAGATTGTCTGTGTTTCGCTCGCTTCGTTTAGCTGGACTGTTCCCCCAAAGATTGGCTGTGTTTCGTTCGCTTCGTTTAGCTGGACTGTTCCCCCAAAGATTGTCTGTGTTTCGCTCGCTTCGTTTAGCTGGACTGTTCCCCCAAAGATTGGCTGTGTTTCGTTCGCTTCGTTTAGCTGGACTGTTCCTCCAAAGATTGTCTGTGTTTCGCTCGCTTCGTTTAGCTGGACTGTTCCCCCAAAGATTGGCTGTGTTTCGTTCGCTTCGTTTAGCTGGACTGTTCCTCCAAAGATTGGCTGTGTTTCGTTCGCTTCGTTTAGCTGGACTGTTCCTCCAAAGATTGTCTGTGTTTCGCTCGCTTCGTTTAGCTGGACTGTTCCCCCAAAGATTGGCTGTGTTTCGTTCGCTTCGTTTAGCTGGACTGTTCCCCCAAAGATTGTCTGTGTTTCGCTCACTTCGTTTAGCTGGACTGTTCCCCCAAAGATTGGCTGTGTTTCGTTCGCTTCGTTTAGCTGGACTGTTCCTCCAAAGATTGTCTGTGTTTCGCTCGCTTCGTTTAGCTGGACTGTTCCCCCAAAGATTGGCTGTGTTTCGTTCGCTTCGTTTAGCTGGACTGTTCCTCCAAAGATTGTCTGTGTTTCGCTCGCTTCGTTTAGCTGGACTGTTCCCCCAAAGATTGGCTGTGTTTCGTTCGCTTCGTTTAGCTGGACTGTTCCTCCAAAGATTGTCTGTGTTTCGCTCGCTTCGTTTAGCTGAACTGTTCCCCCAAAGATTGGCTGTGTTTCGTTCGCTTCGTTTAGCTGGACTGTTCCTCCAAAGATTGTCTGTGTTTCGCTCGCTTCGTTTAGCTGGACTGTTCCCCCAAAGATTGGCTGTGTTTTGTTCGCTTCGTTTAGCTGGACTGTTCCTCCAAAGATTGTCTGTGTTTCGTTCGCTTCGTTTAGCTGGACTGTTCCTCCAAAGATTGGCTGTGTTTCGTTCGCTTCGTTTAGCTGGACTGTTCCCCCAAAGATTGGCTGTGTTTCGTTCGCTTCGTTTAGCTGGACTGTTCCTCCAAAGATTGTCTGTGTTTCGTTCGCTTCGTTTAGCTGGACTGTTCCTCCAAAGATTGGCTGTGTTTCGTTCGCTTCGTTTAGCTGGACTGTTCCCCCAAAGATTGGCTGTGTTTCGCTCGCTTCGTTTAGCTGGACTGTTCCCCCAAAGATTGGCTGTGTTTCGCTCGCTTCGTTTAGCTGGACTGTTCCCCCAAAGATTGGCTGTGTTTCGTTCGCTTCGTTTAGCTGGACTGTTCCCCCAAAGATTGGCTGTGTTTCGCTCGCTTCGTTTAGCTGGACTGTTCCCCCAAAGATTGGCTGTGTTTCGTTCGCTTCGTTTAGCTGGACTGTTCCCCCAAAGATTGGCTGTGTTTCGCTCGCTTCGTTTAGCTGGACTGTTCCCCCAAAGATTGGCTGTGTTTTCTTGTACTTTGCAAGAGACAGCAAGAAAAGTTTGTTGCATACGGTGTAAGATGCCATTAACCTGACTATTCATGATTTAAGGACCTGCCCCTGTGTGTCTAAAAGCTTTATGTGTTTCTAACAGGATTACAGTGAAGAGCAGAAGAGCAGAAGGAGTTTGCCATGGAAAGGGTAAATATCTGTTAATGAACTCAAACGTACGGAGAGAGTGAAAGACAGCATCACTCAGCTAATAGATCTTTTCTGGCTGATGTTTCTGATATAAAAGACTCTTTGCTCATTGATCAAGGGTTGTCGGAAAGCAGTTTTACTACGGTAACAGAGCTTGAAAGAGTTTAAAACTACACAAGTTGTTCTCTAAGGAAACAGAAGCTAAATACTTATAAACCTCTGAAACGAGCTTATGTCATGTGTACAGAAGATGCTTTTAGGCTAACTTCACACTTTCTTATTGTTTTATCTATTCACAGGTTCAGTGGTATTGTGTTATTAGATGAACAGTATGATATTATATTATGACAGATTTAAATGGCTCTGTATCTTTTTTAAATATTACGCCTGACTGACTGATGTCTCTCCTATATGATAAGAAACCGGAGATTGGAGACCTCATTGAAATCTTCAGAAGCATGTATGAACATTGGGCTTTGTATGTCGGCGATGGATATGTGATTCACATGATCAGGGAAAGTGAGTGTTTTTATTTTTTACATACTTTTCATGCTTTACATGCTTTGCACACTGCCGTTTGACCGTATGCCGGTGTAATGGAGTGGTACAGGTTTCAGACACAAGGAATTTCGACTATGCCACCCTTGGGAATTTCACCCAGGGAAATATGAATGACACCTGGGGTGCGTTTCCCGAAAGCATCGTTGGCCAACCATGGTCGCAAGTTCCGTCGTTACCAATAGAGTTCAATGGACATTGCGATGAACTTGCGACCATGGTTGGCTAACGATGCTTTCGGGAAACGCACCCCTGAAAGATTGTCATTAGGTCACACAGGTTCGACTCTGGTAGGCAGAAACGTGGGTATCAAAAAAGTACAACATTTTATTAATACAAAGTTAAATTTAAAGAAAGAAGAAAATCACATTAAAATAGCATCCGTTGTACACGGTTAGAGGTGCATGACTGACAACGGTTTCAAATAAACAAAAATAACAAAAGACAGATACACAACACTTCACATAACTAATATTTGCACAACTCACAAAACTACACAAGCTTACAAGGAAGAGTGATCACCAAGCTAGTTAGCCAAAAGCACACTTTCACACACACACCACCGTGCATTTAGATCACACAACCAAAACACTTCAAAACTGTCACACCGCAAACGTTGGAAGAGCACCACCACCACAAGAGACCCTTCACCCGTGGGACCCCAGCGCCTGGAAGGAAATTCTAAATAAACAAACTTTAAAACAGTTACATTAAACTACAATTCGTTTGTATCACAGTATATTCATGGAGCGGACAATAATACAGTTTTTTTCGATTGCTAAACGACAGTGAGCACAACTGGAGCTACATGTGCAAAACTCTAAAGGCGGGCATACACTGTGCGATGTCTGTGCGATTTCAGCAAGGAACCTACTCACACTAAACGAGTAGATCACATGCGATGTAAAGCCAAAGCTCAGGATTTATGTGCTCACACTGTACGGTCCGAACGTCGAGCTGCGACTTCACTGCTCACACTATACGTGTGAAATTTGCGCCTATGGACGATATCATGTAGCCTATCCAGAGATATTGTCAAAACAAGCATCAGCTATCAATATCAAGATGATTTAGCATTTCCAATTTATATATTAAATTATAGTATTATTGTATTATTATTATTATTATTATTATTATTATTATTATTATTATTATTATTATTATTATTATTATTATTATGGACGGCCTAGGCTACTTTTATTATTAAAGTGATAGGCTATTATAATTAAATTGCCACGCAACAATTTCATAGCGCATCCCCACATAACCAACGTGCTGTGAGGATAATAAAATATTACATAGAAGCTTACATCTCCTCATTAAAAATTGTCTAAAACATTTAGGTCGAATTAATTATTAACAGTCTATAATATGTCCGAACTCTGCAATAATTCATCAATGAAAATTAAAAACAGCTTTATTTCAAAAACACTTTTTAACAATAAAAGAGCAAAGTGTACATTGTAGGTGGCTTGGAAGAAGTGGGTAATAGTTAATCCATTTTGCAACACGAACTGGAGGTAAGCAACAGTAATTTGTAGCTTTGAACTACAGAACTTAAAGATCTCCCTTTTTTTTTTTTTGCTGCCGATGAAACTGTTTTCGCGCAGGCGCAGTGAGGGAAAAACACTGAGTTTAGGGCAGGGGTCGGCAAGTAAATTTGGCCGCGGGTCAATATTTTTTTTAGCCAGTAGATGGCGGGCCAGCTACATTCATTCAATCGTTTTTTCAAATTAAAACCAAAAATAAAAAGATAAAAAACTACTTGTTTTCCCATTATATATTTCCTGAACTAAAATGAAAAAACGAATAGCCTAACGACGGGTTTTCTGATTTTCTGATTGTGCTCAGATCAAAAATAGAAAAAAATAATTACTGGATTAGACAAATTTTAATTTTGATTTTTAATTTAACACCTTAGGAATATATCAAGGAAATCGTTTTAAACAGATCAAGTACTATTGTGGTAACAGATTACAGCCATTTTAATAAAAGTGTGAATAATCATGCCTCATTCGCTTACAGTCCGACTTTTGAACTTTATTCCTTTTTTATTATTATTATTTATTCAGGACACACACATACACCTATGGTTTAAGGAGGTCTGTGCGGGACTGTTTTTTTTTTTCTCGTCCCGCTCCCACAAGGTTCTATTCAGCAACCGCTTAAAGGAGTCATAACCTAGTATTACCTTGGATACCCACACTCTATTATAGTCTTTCAGGCCCTTCTAAAAAAGAAAAGTGGAAAAAAAAATAAACACAGAGCTCCTCTGACCCTTATTTCTGAAGGCATTATTGTCTCGCGAGATCTGATGCGATATTTTGGCTGTCGTGGACGGTCATTTTAATAATGCAAATGAGGGGCGCGTTAATTGGTGGCAGGAAGGAGGGGGGTTGACACCGCAGGTAACGCTTTACATATCCTTCCAAAATGACATCATGGCGCAAGTTGTGAATGAACCTATGGAATGAACCCGACCTGGCCGCGACCTTAAATGTAACTGCAATCTCAGTCATTTGTTGTTTGCAAAGTAGCAGCCATTCCCCATGTTTACCTCGAAGCTAATACTCCCGCTAGCATACAATAGCCGCATTAGCAGTTAGCTGCTGTTTGTTACACACAGTAGAGCAATAAAAACACAGTCTTACCGTTTCAATTGCAGGCAAGTCTCTGATTGTTGGAATGGCCCCTTTTTCCAAACGGAGCTTCGATGCCAACTTCGCCTGATATTGCCCAAAATTTGTGAAGGATTCCGGCGTAAAATGTTTAGCACAGACACCTAACGTTAAGCCAGTGGGAAGGGTTGTAGGAACCGCGTCATTAACCGCGTCATTAAAAATGAATTTAATTCACTGGTCCCTGATAGCTAGGTCCGTTCTTGGGAGAGAAAACACTTCCATGTTGATTCTGGCAGTCAACAACAGAGCAACTCACGTGTGCACTACGTTTCTGCATCTTTCTCGACTGAATATGAGTGGGAGAGGGGCAGGGCAGGCTTCCTGCAGCATAGGTCTGCGGTGTCCATATATGGTATATCCTGAAATTAAAATCTCGTATTTGAGTGTGCGTGCACGTGGGCTGGTTGACGAACCCAGGGGTAAACAAACGCTTCACTTTTAAATATCGGCTTCCCGGCCAGTGTATAATCGTTAGGCAATCATAACATACATTGATTCTCGTGGAAATGTGAAAATTACAGGTTATGACTCCTTTAAAATACACTCTGTGTTCACCCGCTTTATTTCCCGACCTGACGGGTCCACAAAATTTAGATCTCGTTTCCATAATCTCACATTCAAATGTCTCTAACGGAAAGGAGGAGATTAAGTAGCCTATAATAATTATAAATGCTATACAAAAATTGTGATCATGTCAATATAAATATTAGACTATTTTAACATTGTAGCCTACTGTCAGCAGAGAAAAAAATGCCACAGAAAAAAATTAGGAAATATAAATAACAAATTAAATAGGACAAAGCCTATCACTCAAATTTCTAAGCAACATAAACGAAAATCATATTGCCCTACTGACAAATGAGGTAGGCTATTTTCTGCCGAACTATTTCAAACATCTTTGCAAAAAAAGAATGTTGTTGACTGACAATGGTTTCAGTACCAAACAGCTCCTCAGAGCGGGTGTACAGGTGGCCCGAATTAAGTGCGGATACACTGTCAAATGGTGTCGGGATGGGCTATTGTCAGTCAGCGAATGGACACCAAGTGGTCAAGCAAACTAGACACGCAGGCGCGAATTTGACGCGCTATTCGCCTCCGGTGTGAACGCACAGTTATACTTTAAAATGTAATCCCGCGCCGCATGATTCCCTATGGGTGTTTCACACAGTATGCGGCGGTGAAATTGCCCGCCTTAACTACAGTCTGCACTACCAACAGTCTCCTGAGCTAAACAGTTCACATCACCTGCAAAACTCACTCCAAGCAACACAACTCTTAACACATGGCTCAAAACAGGCTCAGTGCAGCCAAACACTCTGCACAACCCTCACTGAGATCACACACACTGTCACTCAGAACACACTGCACAACCCTCACTGAGATCACACACACTGTCACTCAGAACACACTGCACAACCCTCACTGAGATCACACACACTGTCACTCAGAACACACTGCACAACCCTCACTGAGATAACACACACTGTCACTCAGAACACACTGAGAGTAAAACACTCGCATCAAACACCAATACAGAAAATACAAACTTTTCATCTTTACAGTTTGAACAATTTCAGTGACGTCATACAAAGTAATATTTTCTTCAAAGAAAAGAGTGACATTTTTTCACATGATTTATTTAATTTTTTAGAACATAACAATTCTTTAAGGTAAATGAAAATTAGCTGTTTGCTTCAATAGTCTGTAGTAATTTACGGAATTACAGTAATGAGAAAAAAAGGTAGAAACTAAAAGTACATACTGTAATTCGAACAAATAATTGAGGGCTAATCCTGCCTCTCTCTAGCATCAGGCCACAGGTGTTCATCAACATCACATCTAATATTCTCTCTTGCCATGCACCTGGGGAAGAACCTTCTGGAGTGCCTTATCCATCCCTGGCAGTCCTCTGGACTCGTGTCCTCACATCCGGCACGCATGGCTTCCAAAAGAGACATTTGGTCATGTGGGTGGTGACCAAACACTTTCCACCTCCAAGCAGAGAAAAACTCCTCTATTGGGTTGAGGAAGGGTGAATATGCAGGCAGGTACAAGACCATAAATCTGTGATGTGCTGCAAACCAATCTGTGACAGCTGCAGAGTGGTGAAAAGCAACGTTATCGCAAACTGTGACAAAAACTTGGGGGTTTCTTACTGGCTCCCCCTGTTCTGCTGGCACTAGCTGAGCATAGAGCTGTTCTAGGAAAGCTATAAGCCTTTCTGTGTTGTATGAGCCAATGAGTTGAGAAGCAAACCATCATTGGCCATAGCAGCACACGTGGTGATATCCCCCCCCCCACTGTGGATCTTTGCAGATTTGCACCCTCAACCCTGCCTCTCTCAATGAGAGACCATGGTTAACGACATGGTCTATAAGTGTAACCCTTATATGAAATAACAGCTCTTTGTCTTCTTTGTCTTCCTCCATGCATCCGTCCTCTCCCTGCCACCCTTCTCCCTCCACGAACCCGTTTTCCTTGTTCCATTTCCAAAATTAGTCTTTCTGAGCTCTACCTATATATATATATATATGTGTATGTATATGTATATGTATGTGTGTGTGTTCACTAACAAGTCTAAAACAAGACGCCTGCTTAGCCTTTCAGCTGAAATTGCAATCAGCAGTGTTTGAAAGGCACGAGGCTGAAATCTATTCTGTTTTGAATGTGTGGTTCAAAGTTTTGACAGCAGTGTGTGTTGTGTCTGCAGATTGATTGTGTAGCCACTAGATGGCAGTAGAGGAGAGTGGAGGAGAGAAATGATAAAGATAGAGAAAAAGACAGTCTCATGTCTCTGCTTGTGTTCTTTATTTGATTAGAAGACGTACAAACATCACATTTGGCGACGAGGATGTCGATTACAGTTCCCTTACCGGCTCCATTTCTGCCATGCCCTGGTGAGCCATCACTTACTTTTACCGTCAGACACTCTTTACCGTTTGGCCGGAGGAAAGAAAGCGAGCTGTTCTGCTACATGCTTTGGGCACAGAAGGACAAAGACTGTTTTATACCTTACCAGACACTGGCAATAATTATACTACGGCTGTCGCTGCACTGAAAAGGTATTTCATTCCTGCGGTTAATGTTGTCGCCGAGAGACATAAATTTAGGCAAAGGACACAGCGCACTGATGAAACTATTAATCAGTTCCTAGCTGCTTTACGGGAGCTTTCGATTACATGTGATTTCGGAGAAATGGAAGAACAAATGTTACGCGACCAGCTCGTGGAGCGAGCAGCTACTTCACGCATTCGGGACAGACTTTTGCTTGAACCCGAATGTTAAACAAAGGGACAGGAAGACAATATCTCCCCCTTTGTCAGACAGGTCAGTTGCAAACGCGACTGACTAACAAACCTTCATGTCCAGCGATCAAAGCAGTATGCAATTCATGTGGAAAAATTGGGCACTTTGCCAAAGTTTGCCGATCAGCACAGAAACAGGTGCGTGAGATTGTGATACCAGAGCTCACTGTATTATACATGAATGATCCTAAGATGGTGACAGACAAAATTCTCTGTTCTGTGCAAATTAAAACTAATGATGGACACTGTCAACCAGTGCAGTTAATTGTGGACACAGGCTCATCAGTATCCATACTGCCCGAATGCATTTATCGTAAACATTTTGCTTCATACACCCTCAATCCAGCAACAGTAAAATTAGTTTCTTATGCCAAAGAGACTATTCCAGTGTTGGGCTGTTTCTCTATAGATGTATTCCATGATGGTAGTACAGCCGCGGGCACGTTCTACATAGTGAAGTCAGGCTCACCTTTGCTGGGGATGGATCTGCTGAAAGCACTTCACTGCCGCATTGAAGGCGATACTGTGATTACAAAGGATAATTCTGAAATACTGCCAGTGCATAGTGTAGGATGCGCAAGTGGATTCATACACAAAGTGAAAGTGAAAGAAGGTATCGTTCATGTTCAGCAAAAATTGAGAAGACTGCCATTGTCGGTTAGGCAAGCAGTGTCAGATGAACTGAAAAACCTGTTTCTATTGTTTCCCGATTTCGAAGGACGGATTACATCCAGACCCTGATAATATAACGGCTGTTGTGCACGCACCTGCTCCCCATGACCCGGCCTCACTGCGCTCATTCCTGGGCCTTACATCTTGGTATAGTAAATTTCTACCTGATTACGCAACAGTGGTTGAACCCCTGCGTGAAGTTCTGAGAACCTCCACTGACATGAACTTTCTCTGGACTGATAAGGCTGATCGCAGTTTTGCCACCCTGAAGACACTCTTATCAAAGATCCCCATTCTAGCTTTATTTGATCCCCGATTGACAACTTACGTGAGCACTGATGCTTCTGATTACGGTGTGGGAGGAGTCCTTTCTCAGCTACACGCTGATGGTACTGAGCGCATAGTGGCATTTGCCTCCCGAACTCTTTCATCATCTGAAAGGAAGTACTCGACTGTGGAGAGGGAAGCATTGGCTTGCGTGTAGAGCATTGAAAAATGGAGGACGTATCTATGGGGTAGACGTTTTGTTCTGCGCACTGACCACCAAGCCCTTACAACACTCCTGACATCAAAAGGCACAGGAAGAGCTGGCATGCGAATTGCTAGGTGGTCAGCCCATCTGTTATGCTATTCCTATGATGTTGTATTCCGCCCTGGGAGATACAACACAACAGCAGATTGTCTCTCTCGACTTCCCTTACCTGAGACGAGTGACCCTACAGATGAACCAGAAATGGTTGCCACTGTTTCTCACTTATTTGCTTTGTCAGCCTCTGAGTTCTCTTCTGCATCGGAGAGCTGCCTCCAGTTAACCCAGCTTCGTGCACAAATCCAGAACGGCTGGCCTAAAAACAAGAAGTTAGTGAAACAAGTACTAGAGCCATACTTTCACATCAGGCATGAGCTTTCTGTGGAGGGTCCGCTAATTATGCGTGGGGATCACTGCCTGGTAGTGCCATTGTCTCTGTGTACAAGACTTGTGAATTTAGCTCACGAAGGACACCAAGTCATTGTACGGACTAAACAAAGACTTTGCGAGCTCTACTGGTGGCCGAAAATGGGCAGAAATGTAGAAACTCTGATTGCCTCATGTTTGACATGTCAGCTAAATGACAAAACGGCCTGCACCTGCACCTGCACCTCTCATACCTGTGGAACTACCTAGCGGTCCATGGCAAAAGGTAGCCATCGATATTGTGGGACCATTTGAGTCTGCTACTTGGGATTGCCGCTACGCCATAACACTGGTAGACTACTACAGTAAGTGGCCAGAAGTAGCTTTCGCATCACATGTGACAACAGATGTCATAACCACCTTCCTGGACACCATCTTTAGTAGAGAAGGTAATCCACACTGCTTAGTGTCTGATAATGGCCCACAACTAACATCTACGGCCTTGGCTGACTTTCTGAAGGAGCGTAACATTCAGCACATGTACTCCAACGTTTATTATCCACAGGCCAACAGGGCAGTGGAAAGATTTAGTGTTGAAACAATGCATACAATCTGCAATTCAAGAAAAGAAGCCCTGGAAGGCAGCTGTGACACAGTTCTTGCATAGTTTTCGGGCAATGCAGCATGCTACCACAGGGGCTACACCTTTCGAACTCCTGCGTGGCCGCAAGATGCGTACAAAACTGGATATCCTGCCTGTCAGCACGGAAGTGGAGACCTATCCAGAGATCAAACATACTGTGACTTATAAACAGCAGAAATGCAAAGACTACACTGACAAAAAGAGAGGAGCTAAGGTACCCACATTCAAGGAAAAGGACTGGGTGCGTATTAAGAAACCAGAGCATGTTCGCAAAGGCTCGTCAAGATACACTGCTCCATTTTGGTGAGAAAGAGAGTTGGTCCAAATACCGTCCTGTTGGAAGATGGAAAAAAATGGAATGCGTCTCGTCTCACTGGAGTCCCAAATGAGGTGTTGTTAAGTTTGGGAAAAACACCAGAAGGGAAAGCAAGTGTACAGCATCATGCTCATGTAAACGAACAGCAAATGAGCCCCAGAAGGAGTGTGAGAGTTCTTAAACAACCAGCTTGGCTGAAGGACTTTGTGTTAGAGACATAAATATAGGCAATGGTGCTGGAGCAGTCATGATTCAAATTCAGTCAGTTAATGTTTTGGGTTGTTTACTTGGGTTAGTTTAAATGTTATTAAGGTACTCCTTAAAGGGGTCATATAATGTCATTTTTGTACAAGCTAATATGATTCTTTAGGGTCTAAAAGTTTGTAATATACTTTAATTAAAAATTCTCATTAATATTGTAAGAAAACACTCATTTTACCTGGTCAAAAACAGCTCTGTTTTCAGCACGCCGTTTCAGTGCATGTGTCTTTAAATGATAATGAGCTTTGCTCACCCCGCCCCCTCTGTTCTGTGGAGCCCCGCCCCTCTGTTCTGTGGAGCCCCGCCCCTCTGTTCTGTGCGCACACCGTTTCTAACACAATAACACAATAACCATAATGCGGTGTTCATTATAAACGTGGGATTATGAATTATATTGAGAACGTCATACATAAAAAACATGCCATAATGTACCCTGAGTGTAAAAATAGCCACATTCATCGTGAAGCGTGCAAGCTATTTGCAAAGATTAATATAAAGGTCAATAAAACGTTACACTCACTTGTTCTTCTGGAGGTTCAGTAGGAACACGAATAGTTGGTACTGATCCTTTTTTCTGGAGCAGCTTCTTAGCAAAACCAGCTTTACTGACCCTCGTTTGTAAAGCAGTCTCGAGTCTGGTGAAATGATTCGCGCAAACATGACAGCATTGACGTTGATCGTGGGGAATATTCCCTTCGAAAACAAACTCAGCCACTGCGTCTTCAGCGGTTCGGATTTAGAAACATCATCAATATGATGCTGTGTTCCTCATTATACCCAAGAACAGAACACCACAATCGTTAGACGCCATTCTGCTCAGCACTCCAGCTATCAACAATGAACGCGCCGGTCGGCGCGTGCTATGATTGACAGCTCGCTCACGAGGGCGGATCTGTGTTTGAAACACTGCTGTCAATCAGCCATCGCGGGAGGGGCGTCGATATTGTGACGTCACAATATCGAACAGCTTGATTTGAGACAGGAGGAAACATATAAGAAGATTTAAAAAAAAAAAAACACTGCATGGATTTTTATCATTTTATGATGGTTGTGTACAGGCACTGTCAACACACATTTCAGTACAGTCAACTTGTAAAAGTGCATGTACCATTATATGACCCCTTTAAAGAAAGTGCTAGGAGTTAATACACCATTTGTGTTGCTAATATAACTTGTTTTATATAGGGAGTTAAATTGTTATTAAAGCAATTCTTTAATTCTGTATTACTTACAGTATTGGGAATAGAGTATGGTATTATGTTGTAATGTTCCAAGGCAGTACCCAAATCAAAATGCTTCAAAGAAAAGAGGAAATGTTGTGTCTGCAGATTGATTGTGTAACCACTAGATGGCAGTAGAGGAGAGTGGAGGAGAGAAATGATAAAGATAGAGAAAAAGACAGTCTCATGTCTCTGCTTGTGTTCTTTATTTGATTAGAAGACGTACAAACATCACAGTGTGTTAGCATTTGAACAAAGTGCTGTAAATCCACATTGTTGTGCAGGTTGTGGTTAAAGTCATGGGATAAGTGTGTAGAGTTTTGAAAACTGTGTTCAAGCAATGAAAGACGAACTAGAGTTTGGTCCACATGAACTGCTGCTGTGCAGACCGGAGTTAGAGTTTTGCACATGTGACTCCAGTTGTGCCCACTGTCGTTTAGCAATCGAAAAAAACTGTAATAATAATAATAATGAATAAGCAGTCACAAATCAAATCACCAACGAGATACAAATATTCAAACAATAGAAAGAAAGAAAAAAAAAAAAAAACTCAATTGGAACAGCAGGGAAGACAGGCTTGCACGGAGCAAACACGTAGTGTTGTGCTCCTGTTCCACAAATCAGTGAGCGTCAAACCCAAAATAAAAGCAAACTATAAATCAATGAAACCAGACAGCAACAATTCCCTTGATTAGTTGGAAAATACGGGGCTGCAACTATAGAGACAGCAGAGAAAACGATCAACACGAACGAGAGGGAGAATCCTGAGCCAAATACAAACAAAGAAAAACGAAACAATTACTAAGATTTATGAAACAACTGCTAAACTTCTCAGCTCATCACTACATGCCTGACGACACTTACCGGAAAAGGACAATGTGCTCTATTATCCTTTCACAGGCACGGGTACACCGCATTCATATAACCCGCCGTTTAGCTGGGATACAGGGATACTGCACATAACTCACAACTCAAAATCTGAATCATTCCCTTCAGAAACTTGCAGAGACGGAGAGCGTGAGTAGGAGCTGTCCATGAGCTAGGAGCAGGAGCAACTTTTGCTAAGTATTCTGATTAATAATTTAGTCATTTTGCCTCCACGTCCCCCCGATCGCCCGCGAGCTTCTCCTCCTGTCCATACGGTAATCTCTCTACTGTGCGTCGTGTGGTTATGACACAATCGTTAGCCTACTTTTACTAAAACTGCTTCTACGGGGCCATAACGTAAGATACAAGGTAATGGAGCATTTTATCCATTGTCAAGTTTCTTTAGAAATAAATAATGGACAAATGGAGTCTTTAAACACCTCAGATGTAAAGTTACTCATTGTCAAAGTGACGCCAAAATGAATGGGAGTCAATGGCATGCTAACAGCAGATGATGGTCTGCTAATCAATGGCGGCGCCCGGGGAAACTTCAGTGTTTTATGAAACCCTGCCCTCCTGGTGTCAACAACAGAAAGGGGAGGAGCCGGACGTGACGCATCACAGGCTATAGCCAACCAGCTCTTAAATAGGAGGAGCTCCTCGCTGATAGGTGCTCACAAATGTCAATCACCACCACTCATCTCATTAATTCAGTTACACCGGGAACGATCTTAAGAACTTCTGCAATAATATGAGCCACTGGAAAACCTCTGGTGTGTGTCTGTAGCTTTAACAGCATCACTAGTGTAATACTTAGTTTATAATCAGAATATAGTCACTTAAATATATTCAGGCCCAGCATTAATTTAGTTATTTAAACATAAACCAATGTAAAAAAGACTCGTTCCTCAGTGTTCCTCCTCAGCAAAGATCTGTTCGACCATCAGTTTCTCATCAACACACTGTCAGTTAAATATGACTTTAGTTAATCACTGAACAGAATGTGAGTTTCACAAGTGTGCTGAAATCATGAGCTTGACTGACAGCTTCAGTGATTATAGAGCGACGGAGCCGTGCTCGCTTTCTGTGTCACTCAGTCACTAAATATGAGGGTAATATCTGAGTGTGAAAATATGACTGGAAACGGCTAATATGAGCCAGTAAATGCTCCTCTTCTGCTGGTCAGAGTGGGAATTACTGTCTTTTATTTGTAAATAAAAGTGTTTCTATTAAATGTTGGACTTCCTACATCTTGAAACAAATGGGGAAGATCTCAGATGGACGAGGAATTAATGTTTTGGTCCTCACATTAAAAATAACATTTGAAGTCCTGGAAAAAATAAATCTGGTTTATTGGCAAATAACGTACGTGTGCTAACTGCATTACAATATAAATACAACATTAAAAGATCAACCATTGATGGTTTTGTGTGGATTTACAGCGAGTCCAGAGTGACAGCTAACAGGAAATGCCCAAGCTGGCTTATTGAACACCAGGAAGTGACCGTGCACATGGTCAGTAACCGTGCACAAGTCTCATGAGTCATGATTGCTTTTAATTTCTATCGTTTTCTCTGTAGCCGAGCATGCCGACGCTGGGTCCATCAGTGAGAGGATAGTAGGAGAAGGCAAGGCCATCGTGAAGAGAGAGAGACTTGAGGATGTGGCTGGCCAAGATGATTACTGTATCAACAATCTTCTGGATGATCAATATGAGCCATGTCCCATTGAAGATATTCTGAGAGACGCACAGAGCCTTGTGGGACAGAGACTTCCGTACAATCTGCTTGAAAACAACTGTGAGCACTTTGCTACGCTGTTGAGATACGGAAAGCCAGTATCCCAGCAGGCCCAGCAGGTACAGTAGATACAGTAGATACAGTAGATCGGCACGGCCTCGCATACAGAATCATACTGTAGGATACTCATAAATGTCTCAAATGTGCAAATCACAGGATTACAGACTATATTATGGCAAAAATTGTTTCAATTGATTTAAAATTAGGATTAAGGTCACAAAAGCAACAAGTTTTCACACAGTGATTTAGAAAATAAATACTTTCTGTTTATTCTTCTAGGTGAAAACTCTTATTAGAGCCGCGATTGTCTTTGGAATCGATTTTGCTATAGCAAAATTGAAGGAGAAAAAATAAAAGCACAATTGTGGAGGCCTTTGATTATTATAAGTCATCAAATGTACGGTGAATTTAGTTTAATCTGAATAAACACCTCACAGCACTGGCATTCTTGCTTTTTTTCATTTAATTGTTTCAAAATGTACAGGACAACGAGAAGCAGACACAATGAACAGTGGGAAATGAAGCACTAAAAGTACAATGATGGAGGCCCTGGATTATTAATTAAATTCAAATAAATAATTAATATTAAACAATTTAACACACACACAGTTTTATAAATCTAGGCCACAGGCAGGGGCGGATTAAGGTGGTCGGGCCCCGAGGCTCTGTGTGTGAGGCCCCGCATATCATTATGCTTTACTGGACACTTTTATTCAGTGCCATACATAGTCCACACACACACACACACACACACACACACACACACACACAGTAATGTGACCTGGCGCGCACACACACACACACACACACACACACACACACACACACACACTGAGACAGCCAATACTACAGTGTTTCCTCTACATTCCTTCAAGGGGTGGACCATCACAGTAAGAAAGTTACGAACACAAACACAGACACAAGCTCAAGGCCCAGTGCTGTCGAAGCAGCGGTTTAATAATGACCCAGAAACACCGGCTCTACAACCACAACTATCATCAGCAGAGATGAAGATATCACCCTCTGCCTCCACAGCCACTGAACTATTACAGAGGAAATATGTAACTATAAACTGCAGAGCAACAGGACTATTATTCTGCTGAACTGTGGAAGAACTAAAGCGGCACGGCTTGATCTTTGGGCGACCAATCAGCAGAAAGGGGCGTCTCAAGCCCCGCCCACATGTGGCAATCGCATATTCAAGCCATAAATCCATTATATACCCCTCAATGCACAGAACATTATTTTCAACAGACATCAGAAACGGGTGATTCAGTCGGTTTGGCCCGTCGTGGATCTCAGTCTGTGTTTAATTAGTCCCAGTTTAGAAAAAGAGCTGGCGTTGGTCACAGGAAAAGTCATCAATACCCGGAGCGCTATATCAAGGCAGGAGTTTCCCACTGCGTATTAGCTATACAATATGAAGTGACCGTTCTCGATTCCAATGACCGTTATTTTCCAATGTCTTCATGTACAAGTTGCACATGGGTCTTTGCTGGACAACCTCTTTGCATTCAATCTCATTCCTAAGAATGTAATCCTTTACCACACAATACGACTTGTTATGTGCTGCTATCTTCTGGGCCTGCAGGCTGTCAATGTTGTCTGCTGCCTTTTCTGCTCTCTCCCTTCCACGCTCATGGGTTTGGTACTCTGTGTTGAAGTTGTTTCTGCATGATAGATGATACTTAGCTTCCATTGCAAAAAGGTCCTTGTCCTGCACCTTGCGATAAAGAGCCTCTTTCTTTAATTCCTGTGCCCTAGGTTCAATAACTTTCCAGGCTAGTTCCTTGTGTTTCCAACTCTGAAACTTTGTAAGCTCTTCAGTCTTGCCCTTGAACTTGGATTTTGCTTTGTCACTGATTGGGAAACAAGAAGGAACACCTTCTTGGAGCTCCTTCAGATTGAATTGACAGAGATTTGACATGGAGAGTCCTTTTTCAATGATGATGATGATTCTCCAGATGTAGAAGCCTTTGACACTTGTAAACAATCTATTTTCCCTGTAAAGCTGTTATAGCAGTATTGGTGATAGCCAATTGTATCCAAAGGCAAGTCCTCTAATGTAAATGGAATCTGTTCACAAATATCCATCATGCGGTATGGTGAACTGGCTGCTTCACAGAGTCTCATATCTCGGATACTGTGCAGATATGACAGCTTCTCGCTTTCCGAAAGACTGTGATTATAGTAAAAACTGTTGAAAAATGACTTATGACTTAGTTATGACTAAAAAGGTATATCTTAATTATAGTTTCAAATACATACTGAAATTGTTCCAAAAGAGAGAGCAGTGTGAGATGGCGATCTGCAGGTACCAACCGACAGCCGCCAACTGCCAACTGCAAAGCCCCAACATTCCCAAACTGGCAGTTAGTCAACTTTTTGGACCTTTTTGGATTTTTTTTTTTAAGTTAATTTGCTTTGTTTTGTTTTGTTTTGTTTACTTCAAAATTTTCAATTTCTTCAGGTTCAGGATAGGTGCAGTAAAAGGTTAAAATAAACCCCATTTCAGCCTGCTATTAGTATAATAAAAATGGTGTCAAATTAGCTTTTTTGCTTTTTTTGACCATAGATGGTCAAGATGTTGTAAAATATAACAAATAACAATTTCCCTGGGTGAGAATTGTATGGAAAAATGTGTCCATTTGTCTCTGTGAGTTGTTTACATCAAAAGTTATGGCACTTTAAATCACATTCGATTTTTCGGGTTTGGTGCAAAGGGTTAAAAATAAAGCATTTTGGACATTATTTCAGGCAAAGGGTTAAAAATAAAGCATTTTGGACATTATTTCAGCTTGGTACTCAATTTAATTTTAAAATAGACACTTGAATGATAAAGAAATAACAGTTTGTGAAAAAAAATCACCCTATGTGCTTCAGAAAATGAAAATATAGTTGATCCTCTACACATTTTTGGCCATTTTTTGCTATTTTTGTCCAGAAATAGGGTCAATATGTTATCAAATGTCAAAAATAACCATTCCATTAAATTCCTGGGGTCAGAATTGTATGGGAAAATGTGTTCATTTGTCTCTGTATGTTGTTTACTTCAAATGTTAAAGGGTTAGTTCACCCAAAAATGAAAATTCTGTCAGTAATTACTCACCCTCATGTTGTTCCAACTGCGTAAGACCTTCGTTCATCTTCGGAACACAAATTAAGATATTTTTGATGAAATCTGAGCCATATCTGAATCCTCCATAGGCTGCTATTGTGTCCGAAACTTGCTGGCCCAGAAAAGTTATTAAAGAGATCGTTAATATAGTCCAAGTGACTACAGTGGCTCAATCTTAAGTTTATCAAGCGACGAGAATACTTTTTGTGCGCAAAAACAAACAAAAATAACGACTTTATTCCACTATTCATTTCCTTCTCTCTGGGCCTCTAGTTGGTTCACGTAGTGTTTTTGCGTAGCGCGTCTGTGTTACACGTCACCACGTAGGCTCACTATTGGCCGACGCCAGTCATGTGTGTGATGCGTGATGACGTGTACAAAACACTATATGAGGTCCAGAGAGAAGGAAATGAAAAGTGGAATAAAGTCGTTATTTTTGTTTGTTTTTGCGCACAAAAAGTATTCTCGTCGCTTGATATACTTAAGATTGAGTCACTGTAGTCACTTGGACTATATTAACGATCTCTTTAATAACTTTTCTGGGCCAGCAAGTTTCGGACACAATAGCAGCCTATGGAGGATTCAGATATGGCTCAGATTTCATCAAAAATATCTTAATTTGTGTTCCGAAGATGAACGAAGGTCTTACGCGGTTGGAACAACATGAGGGTGAGTAATTACTGACAGAATTTTCATTTTTGGGTGAACTAACCCTTTAAGCCACTTTCTATATAATTTTTAAATTTTTTGGGGTTCTGGTTGGGTTCCGCAAAGGGTTAAAAAGGAAGCCTTTGGGACATTATTTCAGCTTGGTACCTGGCAGATTCTGAAAATAGACACTTTAAAGATTTTAAAAAATCAGGTGGCATAAAAAAAGCCGGGGGGTGCGCGTGGACCCCTATTTCCATCTAGACTACATAGGATGCCATCTTAGAATTGTCTTAATGTAGAATTTATTACGTCTGAATTTTGTTTAGAATATTACAATTTAGGAATTCCAGTGAGGAAAAAAGTCATGTCTAATCTCAGAACAAAAAAAAACACACAACAGAACTACTGTATATAAATCTATTCACATGAGCATGTAAAAACTAAAGGGTTTACGCTCTCATTAATTTGATCCACTTCTCCACATAGGAAGAACAGACATGCCAGCTAGTGCCTGCCCTGATGCAGACCCTGATGAAGCGGCCGGATGTGGTCTTGCTCTGGAGCTTTAGCCTAGGCGAGGGAACGGGGAAATAAACGGGTCAGTTTATTAATGAGCGCTCGCTGCAGTTCCACTCTTCACCACAGATCTACACTGGGACACTGTGTGGCGCTGTAGAGCCGGAGAGGGCTCTGAGACCGGCTGACCCACGGGATTCATGAACACATGCCGGCCGAACCCATGCGCTACATTTAATATATCCTGCTCACTTTATGACTTAACATAGCCTAGGAAATCCGGAAAATATTTGTTGCAGAATGCTGAACACATTTATTTATTCAGTGTATATGGAGGTCTATGTTTGGATGAATATTCTAGACTTGTGTGAGAGTCGTCTCCCCATACAGAGACAGAGGCGCCAGAACTGAACCATACGTCTACAAAAGCAGATCCTGGAGACATTTTAATCATCCTCGATCAAACATTGTGATATTGCACACCCCTACCTTGAAGTATCCAGTCAATTTAGGGATTTTCCTCAGTATATCTTGGTCACGTTGTTCTTTTAACCTTTGTATTCTTCATTTCTGTGCTCCACTATCGTATGTTCTTTCTGGCATTTTGCCGCTATGCCGTCTAGCAATAGCAGTGGTGTAAATGAAGATGATTGACATGATTTGACCAGTAGCTGATGTTATGGGTATGTATGGTGGTTTTCGTTTTATCTCTTGTTTTGTAGGTGGCCGCAGCGGAGATGAGGTACAGCTGGTCCATATTAGGAGGTGGAGATATATGCACGTAGAGGCAGACGGGAGGGGAGAGAAATTATCATCGTGTTTACCTCGCGATGAGGAATCGTGCGTCTGCTAGGAGTGTTGGAAGATCTCACGATTGCTTAAACATTTATATAAAGTTGTGAAACCCCTAGAATTGTGGAATAAAGTTACATTCATTATATTGATTTGCCGTTTTGGGTTTTACTATATTGTTGCGGCCACGAGCGGTTGTAACAAATGGGGGCTCGTCCGTTTTCCCTCTTCCGTTTGGTTCGCGTGATAGACATGCGTTTGTTTGATTTGATTGTCGTGTTGTAGAACCCGTCGGTAAATAGGAACACCTGTTGGTGTTTGCAGCAGCTTAGCTGTTTGGGATAGTCACTGTTTTTTTTTCAGTATTTCATCACAGATGTTCGTCACTTGTCCATGTGGAAGTGAGGTAGGTGAGTTAATTTAATTTGACCTGCATTTTGTAAGTGATATAGAAATGTTATTGAGGTAATGTTTTACTCTTGTTTGACATTTGCTTGGTAGACTGATAAAAGCAGTTGAGATCCAATGTTATCGTATAACGTTATAAGAGTGTTTTCCTTTTTGCGTAGTAACTTATACGTTGTTTGTTAGTCTCCGTTAACGTTGCGTGAGATTATTGCGAGGTAAAATTGAACTTTGTCTTCTCATTGGTGGCATTTCCCTTGTTAGGCTGAAGCAACGCTTGCGTTGACCCTTCATTATTTTAGTTTTTTTTTTTTTGTGCTGACGCTGGGTTGAGGGCACTTCCGTTGTACAGTCTCTCTCTGGTTTGTCCGAGAGAGGTCTGTGCTGTCGGTATTAGAGTGCTTAAAGTCACTTAGCCCTTGGTGGAAGCACGAAGTTTAGGGTTGAGTTAGTGTTTTGTGTAGGTAGTGGGAAAGGTCACTAAATGTGAAGTTTGAGAAGAATACAAATAAATTGTTTTAGAAGTTGACAATTGTGCTTTCTAAGATGACTACTTTATTGGATGAGTTTTTTGAGGATCCTTCTGAGGAGAGCTTTAGTAAACTTTCTAAAAAGCAGTTGTTGGAAGTGATTAAATCAGGAAGTTGAGATGCGAAAGTTGGACCTTGAATCCCAAAGGTATGCTTTAATTAGAGATGGTAAGCTGGGATACCACTCTGAGGGTTTGCAGGCCCAACTAGTTAGTCCGGCTGCAAAAGCTTTTGATGTTGCTCGTTCTCTTAGCCTTATGCCAAAATTTGACGAGGACGATTTGGATACTTTCTTTACTTTGTTTGAGTGGTTGGCAGGTATTATGAAGTGGGAAGATTCTGAGCAGACGTTACTTTTGCAGTGTGTGCTATATGGTAAAGCCCAAAAAGCATACTCCACTTTAAGTGTTCGTGACAGTCAAGTTTACAGGAAGGTAAAAGACGTGGTACTGAAGGCATATGAGTTGGTTCCGGAAGCTTACAGGCAACGGTTTCGGACTTTACGAAAAAGTATGCAGCAGTCGTTCACTGAGTTTGCGAGAGAGCTAAGGATTCAGTTTGATCGTTGGTGCTCTGCTTCACAAGCAGATGATTTTGATTCTCTCTATGAGTTGTTGTTGTTGGAGCAATTTAAAAACACCTTGCCAGAAAATGTGGCTGTTTTCATAACAGAGTGTGATATTCAGAATGCAGAGGATGCTGCCATCCTAGCTGATGAATATGTTTTGACTCATAGAGATCTTAAAAAAAATCATTGGTGTCGTTTTAATGATTCTGTGGAAAGTGCTCCTGTGGAGACTCGTTTTTCTCTGCCTGGTAATGTGAAGTTTGAGAAAAAGTCAAGAAGTTCTGTTGATAAAAGTGACCAGTGTGCTTATTGCTTTAATATAGGACACTGGAAAAAAGATTGTCCAGCTCTTAAAGCAAAAACGAACCGTTCTAGATTTGAACCAAAATCTGCTCTGGCTGTGTCTTCAGTTATTGAGGTGTCTGTTTTACCCGGTGTTGATGTAAACTCTCTTCAGGAAAGTGAGGTGTTAGGTAATATAGAAAAGTTGAGCTATGCTCCTTTCATTACTGACGGCTTTGTATCTCTCGTCGGAAGTGATGAGAAAGTCCCTGTTAAAATTCTCAGAGATACTGGAGCTTCGGAAACATTTATTTTAGAGTCTGTTCTAAGTTTTTCTGAAAGTTCCAGTACAGGAAGTGAGATGTTAATAAAGGGAATTGGGTTACAAGTTCTCCCTGTTCCATTACACAATGTGGTACTTGAATCAGATTTGGTCACTGGTCAGGTTACTGTAGGGGTGAGACCTTCTCTGCCATTAGAGGGCATATCTGTTATTTTGGGCAATAATTTAGCTGGAGGGCGTGTTTGGGGGGGATGTACCACCCCCTCCTATTGTAACAGATTCTCCTACTTTACCAGAGCAGGCTGGTGCTGATAAACAGTTTCCTGATGTTTTTGTGACCTGTGCTGTTACTCGTGCAATGAGTAAGGAGGGGTCTGAAATTCAGGAGATGAAGCTTAATTCTGGTGGTGGAAAAAGGCTAAAATTTCCTGGTCTTTTGCATCTTTTTCCTTCTGTTTCTCACCAGGAGTTGGTGTTGGCGCAACAGGAAGATTCTACCCTGAAGGAAATGTTTTCTGCCACATTGTCCATTGAAGAGGTTGAGAGTGCAGCAAGAGGCTGTTTTATTGAAGATGGGATTCTGCTAAGGAAATGGTTGTCTGGTGCGGATGTATCCTTGGGTGAGGCCTGTATCCAGGTGGTTGTACCAATGTCTCTTCGAGATATGGTGTTACGTACTGCACATGGAGACATTGTGGGTCATTTTGGGGTCAATAAGACTTATCATTATTTGTTGCGTCATTTTTATTGGCCTCGTATAAAAAAAGATGTAAGAGAGTATATTAAAACTTGTGCAACCTGCCAGCTTACAGGAAGGCCGAACCAGTGTTTAAAACCTGCACCGTTATATCCAATACCAGTGATTGATTCACCGTTTCAGCATCTGATTGTAGATTGTGTGGGTCCGTTACCCCCTTCTAAATCAGGAAATACTTATCTTCTCACAGTGATGTGTCAGAGTACCAGATATCCTGCTGCCTATCCTCTTCGCTCAATAACTACTCGCTCTGTTGTTAAAGCTTTGACACAATTTATTTCTGTGTTTGGGATTCCTAGGGTTGTTCAAAGCGACCAGGGATCCAATTTTACTTCTCATATGTTTCAGGAAGTTTTACAGCAGCTTGGAGTGAAGCAAAATCTTTCCAGTGCCTATCATCCACAAAGCCAGGGGGCGCTGGAACGCTTCCACCAAACGTTGAAGTCGTTGCTGCGGGCCTATTGTGTGGAGTTAAAGCGTGACTGGGAGGAAGGTTTGCCCTGGTTATTGTTGGCGGCTCGTGAGGTGGTACAGGACAGTCTTGGGTTTAGTCCAAATGAGTTGGTCTTTGGTCATAGAGTGCGTGGACCACTGGCTGTTCTCCATGATGGACTGAAGGGGGGGCCTGATCCACCTCAGGGTTTGCTACAATATGTTGATGGTTTTAGACGTCGATTATTCCTAGCTGGTGAAATGGCTAGGGACAATTTGTTGAATAAACAAAAAAAGATGAAGCGGTTGTTTGATCGAAACACAGAGTTTCGTGTGTTCTGTCCTGGTGATCAGGTGTTGGCCTTGTTGCCTCTTCCAGCTTCTCCATTTTGTGCAAAGTTTTTGGGGCCGTATTCAGTGGTACGTCAAGTTTCCGACCAAAATTACTTGATTTCAACACCTGAGCGGAAGAGATGCACACAGTTGTGCCATGTTAACTTGTTGAAACCTTTTTATTCCCGTTCTATTGTGTCAGAAAAGGTTCCGGCGGCAGTTGCTGTTGCTTCATCTGTAATGGAAGTTCCTGAGGATGTTAAAGCACCTGAGGATGTTAAAGCACCTGAAGATGGCATGTTGCAACCCCGTCTCAATAACTCTTAAACGCTTAACAACTTGGAGGAGTTTGTACAACATTTGCCTCTTCATCAGAGAGTTGAATTGTTAGCTGTGATTTCAGACTTCCCTGTGTTATTTTCAGATTCACCTTCTCGCACTCATTTGATAGAGCACGATATAGATGTCGGTGATGCAAAACCAATACGCCAGCGTTTTTATCATGTCTCCTTGGATAAACAACGTCACCTTGAATCTGAGATTAAATATATGGTGGAAAATAACATCGCAAAACCATCCTTCGCAAGTTGGGCATCGCCTTGTTTATTGGTGGGAAAGCCAGATGGATCATACCGTTTCTGTACCGACTACCGAAAGGTAAATAATGTAACGAAACCAGATTCTTTCCCATTGCCCCGAATGGAAGATTGTGTAGATTCTGTCGGCTCCGCAAAGTACGTAAGTAAATTTGATTTACTGAAAGGATATTGGCAAGTGCCTTTAACCACTCGTGCACAGGAAATTGCCTCATTCATTACCCCTTTTGGGCTATATTCGTATTCTGTAATGAGTTTTGGCCTTCGAAATGCACCCGCCACTTTCCAACGTTTGATGAACCGTGTAACTTCTGGCTTGGATGGTTGTGCTGTTTATTTAGATGATGTGGTGGTTTACAGTGACACATGGGAGCATCATCTTTTACGTATCCGGGCGCTTTTTGAACGTTTGGCAGAAGCTAGGCTCACGGTCAACTTGGCAAAGTGTGAGTTTGCCAAGGCGACTGTGACCTATTTGGGGAAGGTAGTTGGGCAGGGTCAAGTGCGTCCAGTGCGCGCTAAGGTCTTGGCCATTGATCATTTTCCTCCACCTAACACAAAACGAGAGCTTATGCGGTTTTTGGGTATGGTGGGCTATTATAGGAACTTTTGCCCAAATTTTTCATCAGTGGTAGCTCCTTTAACTGATTTGTTGAAGAAGAATGTCAAATTTGAGTGGACCATTCAGTGTAAACAAGCTTTTGAGAACGTAAAGCTGTTGCTTAGCACTGCCCCTGTGCTGGTTGCTCCACGCATTGGACAACCTTTCCAGATCCAGGTTGATGCCAGTCAAGTTGGGGCTGGAGCTGTGCTTTTACAAACCGATGAACAGAGTATAGAAAGACCAGTTTCTTATTTTTCCCGAAAGTTCAAGTCTCACCAGTTGCATTACTCCACTATTGAAAAGGAGGCGTTAGCCCTGATTTGGGCTTTGCAGTTCTTTGAGGTCTATGTTACAAGTGGCATTTTTCCAATTGTGGTGTTTTCAGACCACAATCCACTTACCTTTTTGCACTCTTTGCAGAGCCCAAACCAGCGTCTTATTCGTTGGTCCCTCTTTTTGCAACCATATCCTTTGGAGATTCGACACATAAAGGGTGTGGAAAATGTGCTGGCAGATGCCTTATCTCGTGCTCCATGTGAGTTTTGAAACTGATTAACTTGTTGTTGTTGTTGTTTTGTTGTTTTTTTTGTTGTTGTTTTTGTTTTCTCTTGTCTGTTTATGGTTTTCCCTAGGCGCCAGGATTTGCTGTATTTAAGTTGGGGAATCGAATTGAGAAGGAAACATGTTGGGTTTGTAGCCTGTTATAATGATTTGAGTATTTATTTTTGTTAGAATTTTTTTTAGAGGTTCCTTGAATGGATCCTCTCTTTTAAGAGGGTAGCTGTTATGGGTATGTATGGTGGTTTTCGTTTTATCTCTTGTTTTGTAGGTGGCCGCAGCGGAGATGAGGTACAGCTGGTCCATATTAGGAGGTGGAGATATATGCACGTAGAGGCAGACGGGAGGGGAGAGACATTATCATCGTGTTTACCTCGCGATGAGGAATCGTGCGTCTGCTAGGAGTGTTGGAAGATCTCACGATTGCTTAAACATTTATATAAAGTTGTGAAACCCCTAGAATTGTGGAATAAAGTTACATTCATTATATTGATTTGCCGTTTTGGGTTTTACTATATTGTTGCGGCCACGAGCGGTTGTAACACTGATATGACAGATGTTACCCAAATGCCACATCTATCCAATCACCTGCTTTTTTAAATGTTTCTCATGGGCCGATGAGAGTCTATTTTTGTTCGCGCTGAAGTACATTTAAAAAAATATAATAGTCTGGCCAATCCGGAGCCTCTGCTAGCCTGTGCTAATCGTGTCCACAGCGGCAGTCATCAGGGCCAGAGCTGACGGGGACTGGGACTCTTATTTTGTTTAGTTCCTGTTTCTCTGTTCAGTTCTGGTCACTGATCTCCTCGTTAGTTTCTATGGTTAGGTATGATTATCTCCTGTCAGTCACGTGGGTCGTCTTGTGTTTAAACTCCTGTTTTGTTCAGTCCCTTGTCGGTTATTGTCTTTTGTAATGTGTGTTTCTCCTACATTCATGATTAAAGTCTATTTAGAGAATTTGAGATGCTTGTCCAGTAACGTTTCACAAAAACCACTGGACCGTGGATCTTATTATGTGGTTTTTACAGCAAAGTTCACTTTGACTCTTCACTGAAAGTTGGGGTTTGATCATAATATGTGTGAGAACTCAACATTTAAATTTAGATAATTCGCATATCATTTGATGCCAAAATTTCCAATGAATGTGAAGATATAATTTGCAGCTCAAAACCACTGAATGCAGAAAAAAAACTAATTTCAATAAAAATGTGAAAATATCAAATAGAAATCAATCAAAAAAGGCCTATATACTCTCACAGCAAAACACATCAGTGGTTTTGTGTCATAGTAAAATGACCCTATGTTAGTGACTATGTTTGATGTAAGATTATCGGTTAATTATATCCTGTGATGGTTATAATGGCAATGCTTTGGTCGTCATGGAAACAACACCTCATGACAGGAGAGAGCAGTGGTCAGTAATAATGAGTGTAGGAGTCACTGGTTTATTTCCCAGACTCCTCAGCGCTGCATGTGAGATCATCACTGCCCTCTGCTGGCGGATCTGGAGTACAGGCAGAGCTCGAGTCATGAGGAATACAGTTTTCCTGGATCTGGGAACACTTCACAGCTCCACGTCAGCATCATCACACAAATCAACCCGCTGATATTTACATATATCAAAAATAATTCATTACCCGTACTTAATTGAATTGAAGACATTTGTACATACAGTTGAACTGAATTCATTCAAAATAAATCAGTTTAGTAAGACTGATTAGCTCTTCTGGCTAATTGCTATTTGATAAGAGTAGTTCTTGGCGGCTCATTGTTTCTGCCTACAATGAGTACACAATGTTTGCTATTGCGATGTAGTTTTTAATGAATAAAATAGTAAACTGTATATCAAACTAATCATAATTCTAACGTCTAACATTACTTCTCTTTCAGGCCTAACATTCTCACACTTGAGTCAAGTAATCTTCATTTATACAGCGCTTTTAATAATAACCCCTTTAAACGTTTTCGGTACGTATCCTAGAGACAAAGATGAATTAATGATATTAAGAAGAGGATCTATGACCTCTGGAAGTATTTCTTTCAGTAGCTTAGTCGGTATAGGGTCTAACACACATGTTGTCGATTTAGATGAATTAACGAGTTTAGTAAATTATTCCTCTCCTATAGCAACGAATGAATGGAAGTTTTCCTCAGGGAGACTACAGTGCTCTGCCTGATGCGATACTGTAGTAGACGGCTGCATCTCTTCAGTCTTCAGGTGAAGCGCCGCGGCTCCAGGTGAGTCTGACGATAGATAATGTTAGGCAAAGCAAGGCAAGGCAAGTTTATTTATATAGCACATTTCATACACAATGGCAATTCAAAGTGCTTTACATAGAAGAAATTAAAATAATAAAAGAAATAAGAATAATTAAAACAGTTTAGAAAAATAAAATAAAATACAGTACAAACAGTCGGACGAACAGCGGCACAGTGCTCATTCAGTAAATGCACAGCTAAACAGATGGGTTTTGAGTCTGGATGTGAATGTGACTACAGTAGGAGCACGTCTGATCTCCTCTGGAAGCTGATCCAGCATAATAGCTAAAAGCGGACTCGCCATGCTTAGAGTGAACCCTTGGTATTTCTAGCTGATATGATCCTAATGATCTGAGTGATCTGTTGGGTTTATATTCAGTGAGCATATCTGCAATGTATTGAGGTCCTAGGCCATTGAATGATTTATATACCAGTAATAATACTTTAAAATCAATCCTAAATCTAACTGGGAGCCAGTGTAAAGACCTGAGGACTGGTGTGATGTGTTCATATGTTCTGGTTCTGCTCAGCGTTCTGTATGAGCTGCAACTGTCTTATGGTCTTTTTGGGAAGGCCAGTGAGGAGTCCATTACAGTAATCCACCCTGCTGGTGATGAAAGCATGAACAAGTTTCTCTAAGTCTTGTCTGGAAACAAAGCATCTAATTCTTGCAATATTTTTCAGATGATAGTATGCTGATTTAGTTATTGCTTTGACATGACTACTGAAGCTAAGGTCTGACTCTAGTGTCACACCAAGATTCCTGACTTGATGTTTAGTTGTTTGACCCCTAGAGTGAAGGTATGCGTTCACCTTGAGAACTTCATCTTTGTTTCCAAACGCAATGACTTCAGTTTTGTCTTTGTTTAACTGAAGAAAGTTTTGACACATCCAACTTTTGACTTCATCAATGCATTGGCACAGGGAGTCAATGGGGCTGTAATCGTTAGGCGATAGGGCTAAGTAGAGCGGTGTGTCGTCTGCATAGCTGTGGTAAGCAATTTGGTTCTTTCTCATTATTTGGCTCATTGGGAGCATATACAGGTTGAACAGGAGTGGTGCAAGAATTGAGCCTTGAGGTACTCCGCATGTCATGGATGTCCACTCAGACTTATGATCTCCTATACTCACATAATAACCTCTCCCATCTAAGTATGACCTGAACCATTTTAGGACTATCCCAGAAAGCCCCACCCAGTTTTCCAGCCTGTCCAGAAGTATGTTATGATCACCAGTGTCAAATGCAGCACTGAGGTCGAGTAACACCAGCACTGATAGTTTGCCTGAATGAGTATTTAAGCGAATATCGTTTATTATCTTTATGAGCGCTGTCTCTGTGCTGTGGTGCGGTCGGAAACCAGACTGAACATTTTCAAAGTATCCATTCAAGCATAAGAATTTGTTCAGCTGATTGAAGACAACTTTTTCAATGATCTTGCCTATGAAAGGAAGATTTGAGATCGGCCTATAGTTGCTTAATATGGTCTTATCCAGATTGCTCTTTTTCAGGAGGGGCTTGACAACTGCAGTTTTCAGGGAGTTTGGAAAACTCCCAGAGCGAAGTGAGACATTTACCACTTCTATGGTATGGGAATGCGCATGCGTCGCGTCTGAACGCGTTGTTGTCTTTGGAGCTCTATCGATTTGATTTATAATTCTTGATTTTACTCTTTAAACTTACTTACAACAAACATTTTCTACTTTTCCTCACTGAGAAGCACTACTGCTCAAACCTCATAGTTACAACGCGGACTGTTGAGCAGACGTGTCTCAAGCCTGTTAGTGATTCTACGCTGGATACTCTTATAGGTTACTCCCGGGGATCACGGCTGAACGCGTCTTCTCAACACTCACTTACAAACATTTTTCACCTATCGTGCGTCTACTCTACACCCGTACCACTTAAAAGACGGATTATATCTAAGACGCTTGTCAGAAATTAGTATTAATTGATAGCATCACTGGTAGTGTCGTTGCTAACTTACTGTCCATCTGTTAAAATGGCGAATATATCAGATGCAAGTAGTCTACCTTTTGGTGCAGGTGAGGACACATTTGAGCTGCACGCGGTACAGTCTGAGCTGGAAGCTGTTGAGAAACAGATCCACGACCTTTTAGTGAGACAGGCCGAGCTGAGAGACCGGCGTTTGGCTCTTGAAACATCACGCGCTGATGCTCACAAATCAGAGATTAATGTTACTAACCCGCTGACTCCGACCTCGTCTACTCCGTGCGTTACTCGGCATCGGTCCCGAGCGCCAAGGTCGCGATCAGCCATGGTCTCGTTCACTCCGGCTCCAACACGCCACCACGAAGCCTGGATATTTCCGCAGCGGAAGACGCGAGTCAGGTCTAGACCAAGACCCTCTCCGACCCTCCCGGTTTTCGAGTTATCCACACAAAACCGCTTCTCTGCTCTTCGCGAAACAGAACGCGATGCTGTGATCATCGGTGATTCCATTGTTCGGCACGTCCATGCTACATCAGGTAAAAATAAGGTGCACAGTCACTGCTTTCCTGGTGCTCGTGTTTCTGAAATCGCTGCTCGCGTTCCCGAGATTCTGAACGATAACGAGCGCGTCGGAACTTTGGTATTGCACGCGGGAGTGAACGACATCAGGCTGCGCCAGACAGAGGTTCTGAAGAAAGACTTCAGGAATCTGATCGATACGGTACGCAGCACATCGCCTGATATAACGATCATTGTGTCAGGACCGCTTCCCACATACCGTCTAGGACATGAAAAGTTTAGTAGATTATTCGCGCTAAATGAATGGTTAATGTCATGGTGCACTGAGCAGAAACTGCTCTTTGTAAATAATTGGAATCTGTTTTGGGAGCGTCCTAGGCTATACCGTGCTGATGGCTTACACCCAAGCAGATTCGGATCGGATCTTCTGTCAGATAACATCTCCAAAATGTTAAATACCTTTTGACTAGTAACCAAAAGTCCAAATCATAGTCTCTGCTGCACCAAATCAACTGATAAAAATACTAGTGTAGAACATTGCATAGAAACTGTGTCTATTCCTCGTTTAGTGCGATCAAATCATAAATCTACTGCAGGATCTAGGAAAAATCTAATTGTTATTAAAACAGAAAATGTTGCTATTAGTAAACAAAAACAATTTCTAAAGCTAGGTCTTCTAAACATTAGATCACTCACACCTAAGGCAGTTATTGTAAATGAAATAGTCACAGATAATAGCATAGATGTACTTTGCCTTACTGAAACCTGGCTTAAACCAAATGATTATTTCGGTCTAAATGAGTCTACTCCATCAGGATACTCCTATAAGCACGAGCCCCGTCTGATTGGTCGTGGCGGCGGTATTGCAATTATCTATAGAGATATTCTCAATGTTACTCAGAAAACGGGTTATAAGTTTATTTCATTTGAAGTACTTGTACTAAATGTTACGCTCTTAGATGATAGAAAAACATCCCTATTATCTTTAGCCTTGGCTACCGTATATAGACCACCAGGGCCTTACGCTGATTTCCTAAAAGAATTTGCAAATTTTCTCTCAGATCTATTGGTCAATGTCGATAAAATATTAATTGTTGGAGATTTTAACATACACGTAGATAACCAAAAAGATACGTTAGGGGCTGCGTTTATAGACTTATTAAACTCCTTTGGGGTTAAGCAAAACGTTACCGGACCAACTCATCGTTTTAATCATACACTCGATTTAATTATATCACATGGAACCGATCCAACCGATATAGATATCATTCCGCAAAGTGATGATGTAACTGACCATTACATGGTAACTTGCATATTACGTACTCCTGTAATATATCATGCTGCGCCGCGTTATCGATTAGGCAGAACTATCCTTCCATCCACCATAGATAATTTTTCAAATTGCTTATCGGATCTGTCTCAGCTGCTGCCTGAACCTAAACAAACAGATGAACTAGACGAACTAACCAGCACTATGAGCACCGTTCTCTCTGGAAAATGGGATATTGTTGCACCTATGAGACTAAAAAAGGTCAGAGAGAAAATTAAAGCACCATGGTACAACAATACTACTCGTGTTCTAAAGAGAGAAACCCGTAATTTAGAGCGTAAATGGAAACAAACTAATTTAGAGGTTTTTAGAATCGCTTGGAAAGACAGTACGTCACGCTATAAAAAGGCCCTAAAAGCGGCCAGGGCTGAGCATCTCCGCAAACTAATAGAAAATAACCAAAACAATCCTAGGTTCTTATTTAACACCGTGGCTAGACTAACAAATAAACAAGCGTCACCTGAACAAAATATTCCGTTACAGTTTAGTAGTAATGATTTCATGAACTTCTTCACTGAGAAAATAGAAAACATCAGAACCACAATTGTAAACGTTCAATCTTCAATCGCGCCTTATAATTCAGCCTCGATTATCACCCCGCAAGAACAATTACAGTGCTTTACAACTATAGAACAAAAAGAGTTAAATAAATTTATCATTTCCTTTAAAACAACAACATGTTTATTAGATCCCATACCAACTAAACTATTGAAAGAAGTGTTACCTATAGTGGAAGAGCCTCTCCTCAATATTATTAACTCGTCTTTATCTTTAGGTCATGTTCCAAGAACATTTAAATTGGCAGTTATAAAACCACTCATTAAGAAACCACAATTAGACCCAAATAACCTAGCAAATTATAGACCCATTTCAAATCTTCCTTTTATGTCCAAAATATTAGAAAAAGTTGTGTCTGCCCAACTGGGCTCTTTCTTGCAAGAAAATGACACCTATGAAAAGTTTCAGTCTGGGTTCAGGCCGCATCATAGCACTGAAACTGCGCTCGTTAAAATCACAAATGATTTACTCTTAGCTTCTGACCAAGGCTGTATCTCAATACTAGTTTTACTTGATCTTAGTGCTGCGTTCGATACTATAGATCACACAATACTCTTAGATCGGCTACAAAACTATACCGGTGTTCAAGGACAAGCATTAAGCTGGTTCAGATCATACCTATCTGACCGCTACCATTTTGTCTATTTAAACGGAGAAAAATCGATCATAACTCCAGTAAACTATGGAGTGCCGCAAGGATCTGTGTTAGGCCCTCTATTATTCTCAATATATATGCTGCCACTTGGAAATATTATAAGGAAACATGGAATTAGTTTCCATTGTTATGCTGATGACACTCAACTATATATTTCATCACGGCCGGATGAAAACGCTAAATTATCCAAATTGACAGAGTGTGTTAAAGATATAAAAGATTGGATGACGCACAATTTTCTTTTATTAAATCCAGATAAGACAGAGGTAATACTTATCGGTTCAAAAAACCGCCCACAAAACCTCTCACAATACAACTTTAACATAGTAGGGTGTCCTGTTACTTTATCCTCTACAGTAAAAGACCTGGGTGTTATATTAGATTGTAACTTGTCTTTTGAAAATCATATTTCATATGTTACAAAAACAGAATTTTTTCACCTTAGAAATATTGCTAAATTACGTAACATGCTATCTGTTTCTGATGCAGAAAAGCTAGTTCATGCATTCATGACCTCGAGACTAGATTACTGTAATGCTTTATTAGCTGGTTGTCCTGCATCCTCAATAAACAAGCTACAGTTAGTCCAAAATGCCGCCGCTAGAGTTCTTACTAGATCAAGAAAGTTTGACCATATAACACCAATTTTATCATCACTACATTGGTTACCTATAAAGTTCCGTATTAATTACAAGGTATTGCTACTGACTTATAAAGCCCTAAACGGCTTAGCTCCAGTCTATTTAACGGATCTTCTATCGCCCTATAATCCATCGCGCTCTTTAAGATCACTAAATTCGAGGCTTCTGGTCATACCTAGGATATCCAGATCCACCAAAGGAGGGAGAGCATTTTCACATTTAGCACCAAAACTCTGGAATAGCCTTCCTGATACTGTTCGTTGCTCAGACTCGCTCTCCCAGTTTAAAACTAAATTAAAGACGCATCTCTTCAGCCAGGCATTCATATAATATTTTAATCTTACAGTTAAATCCGGACTCTACTTCATAAACGCCAGAGGAGAACTGGCCCCTGACTGAGCCTGGGTTCTCCCAAGGTTTTTTTTTTCTCCATTAGGTCACCTGATGGAGTTTTTCGGTTCCTTGCCACTGTTGCCTTTGGCTTGCTCAGTTGGGGATACTTAATTTGATTAATCGATTCAACAGTGCTATTGATCTGCATTACCAAACGTGGATGTTTTACACCAGAAACAAACACTGATGTACTATTTTATTTAATACTGTGAAGCTGCTTTGATACAATCTGTATTGTGAAAAGCGCTATATAAATAAAGTTGACTTGACTTGACTTGACTTCTAGAAGATCTGCTTCTAAACAGTCTAACACACTTTTGAAAAATGATGTGGGAAGTGTGTCAAGAGCGCAGGTTGATGTTTTAAGGTGCTGTACGATTTCTTCCAAATTTTTACCATCAATTTCTTTGAAATCAGACATAGTACCCCATTAACACAGAACGTTTAGGGAACGTTAGGGAACGTTAGTTTATGGTTCTCTAAAGGTTAGTTCGAACCAAACCAAAAACTAACGTTTAGGGAACGTTAGTTTATGGTTCTCTAAAGGTTAGTTCGAACCAAACCAAAAACTAACGTTTAGGGAACGTTAGGAAACCAACCAACTAAAACGTTCTCCTGTAGTTGCACTGTACCTCCACACAACGTTCCCGTTTGGTTGTTTTTGGTTGTTTTTGAGTGCGGTTTTTAAATGTTTATTTAAACCAGCTCCATTTACATTTAAGTAGCATATAAAAGGTTTGCAGTCACTTGATTTACAAATTATGAAATTTATGAAAATAAATTATGAAATTCTTTACCCATTATGGGTTATTAATATGGAATTTGGGTTATTTTGTGCAACTCATGTGTTGAGCATAGACTGTAAAGGTGTTGAGTCAAAATCCATCAACCCAACATTATATCGTTTGACCCAGCGCGTGGGTTGTTTGTGCTTCGAACGTCATCATATCATCACCGCCAGAGTCCACACACCGAGCACTCGTCACAGCAGAGAACCTGACTGATCCTCCAGCGAGGCAAACAAATAATAAAAGGTATGTGTACGCTACATGTCTAATTCACATTGTCTGTGTTGCGTTACCTATTAAAGTAGTATCTGTATATTGTCGATGCCGAGGCTAGTTGGTTGTTTGGTTTGGCAAACAACGTAGCTAACGTTAGCCATTTAGCCGTTATCAGCATGGATAGCCTGCTTATTCGTTTGGTCTGAATTACATTTTTTGTAAAGGTGTTATACATTAAGCAAAAGTTTATTTTTATTCATGTGGAGATGTGGGACTTGAAAGTAAATCATTACAGGATTAGTGTAAGAATATAGTCTGTTGTGGTGAGAAACCGGGACAATTTTGAAAACTGAAAGGAGGACTCTCATATTAGGAGCTGTGTGTGTGCGCCTGCGCCCTCACATCTTCTGAGGATTTGGTGCGACGTGACGCGGTGGCTCCTGTTTCATCAATTTGTCCTGTTATTTTGCAGGTACTATTGTTACAACAACTTGATAATATGCACACGAGATCTGTAATGTTCATACCACAGATATTTTTCGGGTAATGACGTTCGGGGTTGTGAATATGTTGAATATATATGGTCTATGCAGACTGTCCGCCATTTTGTGAACGCTGTAACAAACGAGGTGACTGAAATGCGTTTAATTCGATTCAAATGGACTCCAGTTACAAGGTTATAGTGTTCATTATGAGTTTACTTTTATTTGTGTTTGGTTTATTAAGTTATGTATACATATAAAGATAGGATGCACTTATTTAGCAGAACTGTCTTATCTCTCTAACGTTACTTGGCCTTCTGCGCGGGGCCTGTAACATTAAGAAATATAATATATTTCTGTGCCCTATGCAGTGAGCAGCCACAAATATTATTGTGCAGTAAAAACATAGACAATTTACATGTAACATTATGCAATTTGTCATATGAATTGTATAGAGAGAGAGGGAGGATTGTTTTCTATATATTTAGTATAACTTAACTATGATGGCGCTCTTGCAAGGGCTCTCATACCGAGTAATTAGGTAGGGTGGTGTGGCGCAGTGGATAAGACACATCCCTTTGGTGTGAGAGACCCGGGTTTGAATCCACTGTGCGACACCAATGTGTCCCTGACGTTTGTTTTGTTTCTTTCTTTTTAGGCCAGCTGAGAAGGGATTATAGAGCCTTCAAAACCATGGAGCTCTACTTGTTTTTTTTAATCTTTGTTTTGTATTTTTATTAAAGCAATTGTATTTTTGCCACTTTGGCCATTCACCTAAACATTACATACTTTATCATTCCAAAATGCATCTTGCACACTACATTTGCACTATTACTTTGCACTCTTCATCCCACTCCATTTGTACTTGTATTGATATTATGCCTAATTTGTATACCGGTAGTTGTATACTAAAACTGTATAAAATTGATTCTGATTCTTGTAATATTTTTTTATGCCTTTTATTGTTAATTTTATATTGTATATTAAAGTATTATTATATTTAAATCCCATCAAGTTTGCTTATTCATTCCTGCTAATATATAATAATTCGATCTTGCTCATGCACAGACAGTTTAAAGTAATAATAAAATTGTTAAAGTTTTTTAAAGGTTAGGGGAATGTAAAAAAATAACATTAGGGGAACGTTACCTAAAGGTTGCAACGTTAAGAGAACATCAGGGGAACGTTACATAAAGGTTGCAACGTTATGAGAACGTTAGGGGAACGTTCCCTAAAGGTTGCAATGTAACTAAAAACTAACGTTCCCTGAACGTTAAGAAAACTTTCCATGGGAACCAAAACCTAACCAAACTCTAACCTTAAGGGAACGTTCCCGCAACCAAAAACTAACGTTCTGAGAACGTTCTGGGAACCATAAATTGTTAGCTGGGTAACTACTTTCTCAGGTGGTTTGATCTGTCTGACCTCAGTGCAACTCAAGGATGTGCTGATCACCTTTCTGATATTACTGATTTTCTCAGAGATTAAAGAAGCAAACTCACTGCACTTGCTGTCTGAGAGCATTTCACTGGGAATCTGGCTTGTTCCAGAGTTTTGGTGCTAAATAGGAGAAGGATCTACCGCCAGCAGTGGATTTTGATATTCTAGGTATTATCAACTGGCCGGAATTTTGAGATCGCAATAGACGTGAAGGACTATAATGCGTTAAGAGCTCGCTCAAGTACTGCGGAGCTAAACAATTTAGTGCTTTGTAAGTAATCAGCAATATTTTAAAATTTATGCGATGTTTAATAGGGAGCCAGTGCAGTGTTGACAGAACTGGGCTAATATGGTCATACTTCCTGGTTCTGGTAAGAACTCGAGCTGCTGCGTTTTGAACCAGCTGTAGTTTGTTTATTAAGCGTGCAGGGCAACCACCCAGTAGAGCATTACAGTAATCTAGCCTTGAGCTCATGAACGCATGAACTAATTGTTCCGCATTTGTCAATGAGAGCATATGGCGTAATTTAGATATATTTTTAAGATGGAAAAATGCGGTTTAACAGATACTAGACACGTGACTTTCAAATGAAAGATTGGTATCAAAGAGCACACACACACACACACACACACACACACACACACACACAGGCTCCTAACCGACGACGAAGACTTAGAGCAGCCATCAAGTGTTAGACAGTATTCTAGGTTATTACGTGTGGGAGTTTTTTGTCCAATAATTAGAATCTGTTTTTTCAGAGTTAAGTAGTAGGAAATTACGAGTCATCCAATTTTTTATATCAGCTATGCATTCTGTTAATTTAGTGAATTGGTAAGCGATCGAATATTCAGCAACCCAAGCTTTAGCATTTGCTCATCTGTATTATAGCTGTTTTTTATTTCTTGAACATCAATTAAATTTTTAACCTTAGTTGGGTTTAAACGTTTTTTGGATTTCCAAATTCGGGGAACAGACACTACAGCTATGATGATAGCTAGGTGAAAGAGGCTCTATGTGATGGGATTTATCTGACCTTGGTGACGCGAGGCCGCTAGCAGACGGTCGGTTTAGCCAGTCTGTCTGCTTCCTGACCTGAGCCCCAGATTGTCATGTTTGAGCTCTAAGACTATGTGCCATATTACTAGAGAGAAGAGCAGCACCATCCCAGGAGGGATGAATACCATCTCTTTTCAACAGCTCAGCAAACAATTTTACGTTCTAGGAACGTCAGTTTTTGGTTCCCAGTACGTTCCCTATTGGTTAGCCAGGAAAGTTCTCTTTACGTTAATAGAACGTTCCCTATAGGTTCCCGGAATGTTCTCCTAACGTCTACACATCCTGATATGCCTGAACACAAATTATAGGTCTACAAACAACATATTCTACATTGTTTATTGTTCAAACACTTAAGAATCCTATGAATATATTACAATAAATTTAATTTACAGAAACTATCATCAATCATAAGTAAATCAATCAGTTTGAATTAAATAAATCAGCACACAATCCATGTTTTTGTTGATTCATTGTTTAATTATCAACCTAAAATAAGTCATTAAAAACAGTTTTATCAAAATGTATTCAGAACAGTAATTTACATTTAATATTTCAAACATGAAAATATTTCAACATAAAACTGCACAAACTATCTTTTTGCAATAAAATTAAAAAAAACATTTAAACTCCCAACACAATCCCATGCCAAAATTCAAGCCCTGTAATGGCATTAATATTCATCTGGAGCAAATGAAAAGAGTGAGGTGGGATTGTGTGTCACAAGCTGTCAGAGATATGAGAGCACAAGCGCTGCTGGTATCATGTATTTATTCAGATATTTCAGCATCAATGTGTATAGAAAAATGTATATATTTGAAAACACTACATTGCACTTATTTATATTGAACTATTTATTTCAAACTACAAATCAAAAAAGGAATGTTTTATATAGGGGTAAGGGTAACCATTAAGCCCACTTTCAACTCTGAAGTCAAATAAAAAACAGAAAATAATATTCAAGTCTAGTGAACTCTGACCTGCAAATTCGCTCTTCATACAGTATAACGTATGATAAGTCTCACCTCCAATGAAGAATTTAAAAACCTGTAACTGCTGTGTTGTTTATGAGAGAGAAAGAGAAAATAAAGTTTGAAACTGCTATCAATTTGTTTGTTTTTTATCTCTGTGACTTTACACCTACAAATTCCACTGTCACAGGTGCTCAGTTTTGCTATAATGAAACCCTCACAGAACATGGTAATAATCAGCCATCCATGCAAAAGCAAAGGTCGGTGTAGTTTACAGGTACATCTGTCCAGGCCAACATCTGATGCCTTGATGCCTTCCGCTGGGATCCCAGAAAACCTGAAAAAAAAAAAAAAAAGTTCAGTTCAAAATCTATCATACACACACATCTCATCTCCTATCACAAATCATCATTCCAGGTTCAATTTAAGATATGCTCAATATTAGTGCTGCACGATATTGAAAAATTTAGAGTTTCTTTAGAGATATCAGCCGTATGGTTTAGTGCAGGCGCTAACGGCTCCAGGTTTGTATCTCATAAATTACCCCACTAATAATGCCCAGAATTAGGGCTGGGTGATTAATCTAAAAGTAATCGAAACCGAAATTCAGAGCCTATAACCAACGTAATTTTACCAAGTCGGTTATTTCGTTTTTTTAATCCTATTAATATTTCCGCCCACTGTGTGTTCATTTAATTTCCCCTTAAAACATATTACCGCGTGTGTAGTCACGTGACTCCGCCCCGTCCCTTTTAGCTCTGAACGCGCGTCTATTTCGCTTCAAACGCTCACTTACGCGCGTCCTATTCGCTTTGGACGCGCGAATGGATTCAAAATGTTTAAGCGTAGAACTAGACGCGATATACGCGAATTTGACGCTCTATTTGTGTTTGGTGTGAACGCAGCATAATGAACAGGCTGCGATGTCAAGATTGCAATGCTGGATGTGTGTGTGTGTGTGTGTGTGTGTGTGTGTGTCAGAGAGAGAGAGAGAGAGAGGCACGGGCGCGATCTAACAGTGGAAACATAAAAACATCATTCGTCATTACAACATCAACGTCAATTTGTTCATACAGGACATCATTAAAACTGCAAAGTGTTTAGCCTACTTATATTTGTGTAAAACATTGTGCTTTTGTCAAACTGTAAACTCTTGTCAAACTGTAACCTACAACTGTCACCCAACCAAAATCACACACACACTGTGTACATTTTTTTTTTTTAATCAAATTATCAAAAAGCAAAAATGATCTCATCTTTTGGACATTCATCATATTGCATTGGTTTTCATTTCTTGTCCTCAAACAGAGCACTAATCTTTTTATTTTTAAGTTACACATTCTACATTGATTAAAAAATCAAATCAAATGTGTTTTTAGTGGTAGTATTATTTTATACAGAAATAAATTATTTTAATAATTTAAATAAGTTAATTTAAATTTTAAGGAAACAAATATATTGATCTGAAATATAGCAAATTAATTTTAAATTCATTCAGGTTACCAAACATATCTCAAGGTCTTTTGAATAAAGGCTGGCAGTCTTTCATTATCAGCTGTGGTTGTGGACTATATTCTGGAGAAGTATTTGTTCTCCATTTGAGTGAGATGTTTTTATGTGGCTAATTGAGCAAAGTGCTTCCATATATTTTATTATTAGTAGTATTAGTTCAAGAATAAAATAAAGATATCGGATTGATATCGGTATCGGCAAATAGCCAAAGCTGTGGCATCGGTATCGTATCGGAAGTGAAAAAGTGGTATTGGGACATCCCTAACTCTTTCATTAGAAAAAATAACCGTGAACGTATTTACAGTATAAGCCTTGCCAGTGACATAGGAATTTTTTATTATTAAATAATCGTTCAATAATCGTAATCGAGGTAACTTGTTTGATTAATTGCGATTATGATTTTAGCCAAAATCGTCCAGCCCTACCCAGAATGGTACCAAACTACTACAGTAGTACAAATAGGTTCTGTACTCATAAAACGAGACATTGGAAAGTTTGTAAGTACATCAGGAGTTTATTTAAATAAGACTTGCCTGACGGCGAATGCTACTGCTGACGCGGATGTTGACGTCACTTTATGAGTACAGAACCTATTTGTACATCTGCACTACTCATTTTCCCCGACATAGAGCAGATCGGCACACAACAAAAACTGCTGTTCGGATGTTCCCTTTTCTGACATCTTAGCATTCGTGACATTTTAATTAAAACAGAAATAATTTTTTTTGTATAATAAGCGAAAATTAACAGTAAACTCAGAGATCACCTACCGCTGCAGATGTGTACGGAAGTGAAAAGCAGAAATGCTTAGACCTCTTTGCGGTCGACCGCATAACCCCTATTGGGGGGATTTTGTAGAGGAGTGAACCTGCATAGAAAAATACAATAGATAACAAGCATAGATAAATACAATTGAAGAAAAATACAGTTGAAATAAGCAGTGCATTATGTTTTTCAGTTAAATCTAACTTATCAGGTACAGAAATTGAATTATCAAAATGTAAAATAAGTCTTCACTGTAAAAAATAAAATGACTATAAATTAATCAAATTAAGTCATTTTCTCTTTCGCTGTTTGATCAGCATTGGCGACACAAACAGCTGCGGGTACGTTAGGCTGCTGTCCCTTTAAGATGAATGCGCAGAACTAATATAAATGACACGCAACCGTTTTCTTTCTGTTTAAAACACACAAGACTGTTTACGAGGAAACTCGCCAAGATAGGCATTTTGACTTCATTATGTGTGCACGTGTCCGTTTAAGCTCAAAAGAAAGGGAAAGAGAACTGAATTCGGCTAAACTCACCTTCTTCATCTACTGACTGTGGATGGCATCAAGGTCTTGTCCTGAAGAATACAGGGCCAAACAATAGGGATTAAATCTCATCTGGTAACAAGAGCAAAGCCATAACTCAAAGAAATCTACTGATATATTTACCCCCTGATATTGCATTGGGGATATCAATTCAAACATTTAAAGGCTAAGAGTATGAGCCACAGCTGGCCAAGATAAGTGAAAAATAACTGCCTAGAGTTGTCGACCCCCTGAACCACATTCAGCATTTAAAAATACAAAGAATTTCAGTATTAATCAATAAAAAAATTTTAAAAAAAAACATACAAATACATAAATACCTTTGAGTTGGACAGTATAGTGTCAGTCTGATTGGCCAACATAATTCAAAACAGACCTAAAGAAATAAAATATACTAATGATCAGCATATCCTGTTATCATAATAGTTTAATTATTATTATAACTATGACCATTATAACATTGTATTTGTAGCAGATTATTTAGCTGATTATTTAGCTTACAGGCTTCTCAAGGACAATCTCACTGAAAAACCCTGGGGTTAATGATTTTAAAATGTGAGACTTATTTCAAAAGCATAAATCTTACAGACCCCTAACCTTTGAACAGCAGTGCACTGCATGTTTGAGGTGGTTTTGCTTACTAGTCATATGGTTCATAGCCGTGAAGATTTTCTTGGACTGAGGGTGCAGCAGGCCATCACAGCATGATGATCTAGGAACATAACATGCTATTTGTCACAGAACCAACAATATTACATGGGATTTATTACAAGGAACCAAGCTAGAACAGAGGTGAACTGCAGAAAAGATAAATACAAATCTTAAGATAATATATTGTGAAATAAATGCATATGGAATTATCATGATTAAACAATAACTCACCCCTTGTTGTAAAGTTGTTGTTTTTTTTCTCTCGCTATTCTGAAATCACATATCAGCAATATTGGTAAGTGACGTCACTTAAAGTCCCCATGAAATCAAAATTGACCCTATTTACTTTGTCAGCACATATTACTAGTCTTGTGGTGAACAATTAATCCGTGCAAGAAAATATTTAAAAAAAAAATTTTTTACCATGGTAATCTTTAATCAAAATCTGAAAATGCCCCTCCCCTCTGCATTGGAGGACCTTCCCTGATGACGTAGGTTTGAGGAATTGGTTTGGGCAACGCTTCACCACTCCCCTCAAACCGTTAGTCTGTTATGAGCATAGACTGTAAAAAAATATGGACGTAGTGTCTGTGACGTCACCCGTAGGTTTCTGAAGAGCATTTTTGAAGCCTAAAGTGGGCGGAGCCGGCCGTCGCCATCTTGGCCTTGCGTCACTCCCGGATAACAGAAAATAGACAAACAGGCGGGGGGGCGCGTGAGTGGAGCTGAGGAGAAACAACTGAAATAAGTTACAGCGCTGGTTGTTCTCTCGAACGATAACGACGGAATCCAAAGACGTGGGCTTTGTAACGTTACCCAAGTATTAAAATTGTATGAAATGATAATCCCGAAAAAAAGCACAAACACTGCAGAGATGGCAAGTTCAGCAGCTAACATTGCTGAGGTGAAGTGACGGCTAGTAACAGCAGACAAACGGCTAGCACTGACAGCGGCAATCCATCTGTCACTCAAGTGTCCACTGGCCACACCCTTAAATTTAAATATTAATCAACTAAATGGACGAGTTATAAAATAATTCACCCCCCTCACAGTTGTTATGAAGGGCAAAATTAGCTTTATAGACCAAAGCCACATAGAGATCCAGGCTGTAAACATATTTTTTTCTGTTGCAAAGTTGGTAATTTTAACATGGGGGAGATACAGATTTGACTCACTTCTGCAGCCAGGCCAAGCGGCCAGTCAATGAATTGCAGTTTAACTCACTTCCGTGTTGGTTTCAAGAGAGAGACTGGGAGGTTGCCGCTTGGTTATGAGCAGAGATGGAGAGGAGGAGCGCTGGAGTAAAACCCTGCCCTCTGTTCAATATTCCTTTTCACTGGGAAATACGTCATAACACTGGAGAAAAGTCGTTTGCAACTTCCGGTTCACGGGGACTTTAAGTTAACAATACATTGCATTCTTTTAGGTTAAATAAATTAGCTTACTTCCAATCACCCATTAACAAATTACCAACAAAACTATCAAAAACTGTTATCTACACTAAATATGTGTTAAAACCCAAAATATAAATATAAAAATATAAAACCCAAACTTTCATAAACAAGACTTTAACTTAACGTAGGCCTAACGTTCTCTTCTGAAAACGGTTAGCGTAGATGCTAACAAACTTTTTCGAAGACACAAAACCATTTCTATAAAGTAAATATTCAACAGAAGCTTGTCAGTTACACGTAAGAAATGTGTCAGGGACGTTTGTATGTATGATTTGTGATATTTTGTTGACTAAACTTACCTGAAAGCAGTGAAACCAACAGCGAGAGACGGGAGTTTTGTCAGTTGCTGACGACGTTTCCGGTTTCCATCTATTCTAGTGCAGCACAGCTCGTTCCAGTGTTTGATCACGCGCATGCGCATTAAAACACTTCAAAGTCACGCAGCATTTAAATAAACAACTAGAATTATAACATAATTTAAAATATCATTAATAAAAAGTTATTGCGAATAGATCTGAACGTTGTTGGTTATCTTATAACCTTAGGGGACCGTACTGACAACGTTGTCAGATTGTAATCTGCCTGTTAAATGATACTAAAATAATAACCTGCAGAGAACGTTCTCTTTAGGTTATAAAAATAAAACCTAAAAATAACCTGCAGGAAAGGTTCTGGGAAGCTTCTCTTTAGGTTATTAAATGACAACCTGCAGGGAACCTTCCCAGAACGTTCTCTTCAGGTTATAGACCCCTTTTGCGCCGACGTCACAGTTACGTCACAGCGCTAGCTGGAGGCAAAACAAACGGACAACTGGAGGCGGCCAATACAAACCAGCACAGATTCGGCTACATAATAAGGAGCTTAAATTATTATTTTTATTATTAAATGTCATCTTGTTGTGTTATTGGGTGCAAGAATCGATGAAAAATGAGTATGCTGTATCTGGAATTTTTATTTCTAGAAAATATCCACATCTTTAAAATTGCACCGTAATATGTCACTCTTTACATTGTCGTCTTCTTGGCGCTGGTTAGGCAAAACTGCGGATCGTACACACAAGTCTTTACATGACCATTCAGCACATAGTTATAGGCATCTAAAGATTTATATGTCCTCAGTTTCTCTATCGGGTCGGTGTAGAAGTCAGGCCACTCAACCGTTGGTAGCGTTAACGCTAATCCTGTCAGATCGTCCATCCATTGACTGCGTGTACGGGTCAGCCAGTCTGGTTCCGTCCGTTAAAATTAACTTTTGCAAATAACAATCGCGGTCCTGGACAGTGAGTGAACTTGCACATTAAGATAAAACTGGATTTTCTCCAGTCATTGTTAAAAAAAACAAGCTAACAAACTGGCAAACTAGCGTTAGTGAAGTGGCCAGAGGGATCTTTCTGCCTCCAGCTAAGCCCCGCCCACACAAATACGTCACCATGTTTACCAACTGTAAAAGGGTCTTTAAAAAATTAAACTTAAAAATAACCTACAGAGAACGTTCCTAGAACGTTCTTATTTGGTTCCCAAAAAATATAACCAAATGGGAACGTTAGGGGAACGTTCTGTGTTTGCTGGATCCTGCCCCGACAGCAGCGCGTAATACACTAAAATAACAGCGGAGATGTATCATGTAGCATTGGAAAAGTAAATTAGCGAACATTAAAATGCATAGAACTAAAAATCATCGTTTAAATATCTCAGTAAACGTTAGATGTTGAATTTTAACAGAATAGTAAATTCACTTACCTTGCTATAAATGCGTTTTTCCACGAACATCTGTCTTGTTTTCCAATTAATCCTCAATCCCTCCGCACCTCAAATTCAAACGTCTTGACCCCGCCCTTAAGAAGTGATGGCTCAGCGGATTCTACCGACACTGGTTTCTCTGTAAGTATTTAAGCTGATGTTGACGTTCTTCAGACGCTGCTTTATCATGATGTTACTATTATGCTTTAAAGCAGTGAGTCTTTTTCCTCTTTTGCAAATGTGATCTCCTTTTGAGAGGAATATTAATGGCTGTGTGTAATAATTACATGTATGTTGCCTTTAAAAGAGTTATACTGGATCGGTAACACGGAGACAGGGCTCGACAGTAACGCTCGTCTGCTTTAGGGGAAGTGACTTTTAATGGAGGGACAGAAATCTCCTAGATTTCATTTAAAAAAAAATCTTCTGAGCCTCGATTTCTAACTTTCTCAACGCCAGTCGGTTTTCAAGTTCATGCTCACAGGCCTGTGCTTGCATGCACCCACGGTCGAACTCAATTTCCTTCTCTCTGATACTTAACTCTCAACCGAATCTGCAGCTCTAACCCTTCTGTAGACACGGGGAATTGTTTCTCTACAGGCAGAATGCCCTTAACCAAAGCAGCTTGTAAGACGGTCTTGATTGTACCGTTGGTGCGCTTTTCGGCAGAAGTCAGCTCAACCTCATAAGTTGCAGCCAAATTCAGCAACTGCTCTTTCTAAAAATAACTCAATAGAGAGTTCTCTAACGAATGCTTCCTCTGTTGCCATTTTAACGCGTAATTTTAAACCGTTTGTTAACGTTTAATTTGAAAGCATTTGTTAATGTTTCATTTTAAGCGAATACAATATATCACAAGCTATACAACTAAACTAAAAGGTATTCTGATAGGCAAAATGTTGTCCAACTTCTCTAACTAACTATACACAAAACCAAAACAAAATCCTAAATACCTACGCAATCTTCAGTGGCTTACTCAGCTCGAGGCATCTCCTACGTGCCCCCTCCTGAGATATCCACCAAAATAAAATAAACGTCGACTAAACAAAGGAACAGACAATCATAATTGCCCATCAGAATACTCACCAAAATGTTGTAGCGTTCAGAAGTTCCGCAATTAACACTAAAGTCCGATTTAATCAAACTATTAATCCCCGACGAGCCTCCACATATGTTTCGGGCAGTCGGACACCACCCATAACATAAAGGAGAGACGCACACAGATCAGCTCGTATCAAAAATAGGGGTATGTTTATTTAACAGAATGGTTATCAAATAGTAGATAGGTTAACAATAAAAAAAACAACTACAGAGGCGGAACGTTTTCTACTGCCGGGTGGATGGCTAGATGGCAATCACTCGAAAGACAGAAAGCACGGCTGTGCATCGACTCGCAGGAGCGGACTGAGAAGCCTTTTATAGCGCAAGCAGGCTTTTTTTTTTTTTTTTTTTTTTCAAGAATTCTTTGATGAACAGAAAGTTCTAAAGAACAGCATGTATTTGAAATAGCATCTTTCGTCACTTTATAAATGTGTTTACTGTCGCTTTTGATCAATTTAATGCTTCCTTGCTGAATATGCATTGGCATTTCAATTGATGATTGGTTTTATTAATTTAAATTATTATTATTGTAACCTGATTTCTCCAACAAGGTAAAAAGTCTGATATAATCTTTTTTTTTGTTTGTTTTATATGATGGAAGTCATTTTCCACCTTGATGTAAATACACTCAAAAATAATTTATTACCCTTACTTGAACCCTTCAACCCTAAATTGAAGACATTTGTACACACAATTTAACTGAATACATTCAAAATAAACCAGTTTAGTTGGGTTGACACAATTTAGTTCGTTTAGGTCAAATTAATTTACTCTAGTATTTTTAACTTCATTACATTATTCCAACAAAATTTGTATGTTGGGCCAACCTAATTTCTTTTATTAATTTAGTGGGGCTTAACTTTCCAACAAGTATTGTCATTCATCATTATGCACAATCTATATAATGAAGCACCAAGTAAAAACAGGTGTATTACACATACACTCTAATAATTTTAAATTAAAAATTATTTTCTTTTAAATATAAATTTACTCTCGTCATATTAAAAGGCTTTGGCTTTATAATTTTGTTTATATTTTCGAGAACAAATCTAACAGAAAAGGTGTTTAAGAGATTACTGAGCTTCTCATTTATGGACTTATTGTATTCTTCATCAACTGCTTCACACCACTTAGAGTTGAGAAATGAACAAATTACGTCAATACGTTCCTCACTAACATTTTGTTTTTTTAGTTGTATATTTATTTTATCGATCTGTTCTTTTCCAAAGGTCTTCAACTCATTTAATTTCATTACATTTCTGGGAAATTCAAGTTTTGGTATTAATGTTTTTGGTATTAATTTATAAATTTCTTGTATAATATATTTTTCCATGACATTTTGTTCGTTGTCTCCCAGGACACATTTAAATTTTGATTTAGGGCATTGTTTACAAATTTGTTCTTTAAATTTATGTAGGAATTTATTATTTAAATTTTCTTTGCTTAGTGTTTTTCCTAAATGCCCTGTTGCACCATACATGTCCTGGAAGGTAAAGTAAATATCTATATCATTATTAAGTTTACACATTTCTTCATACACTCAAAAAAATGATTTTAGCTCTTTGTTCAATTTCATTAATTAAAATGAGCATATACGACACAACCCTTCATAGAAATGATTCCAGCTTAATTTCATTAAATGTAATCAATGTAATTTTTTTTAAATTTGGTTTACCAAATTTTTTTTAATTGAGTCAACATGAATATTTTTCGTTCGTCTTAACCGGATGTCACTCAAAAAATGAATTTTGGCCTCTTGTTAAAATAATTAATTAAAATAAGCAAAAGTAACACGATTGTTTAATATTGTCACAACTTAATTTAATTGTGTTCAATCAACTTAATTCATTTGTGTGAAAACTACATGAATCATTGTTGTTGACATCTAACTGGGCAGTGGATCTGTAGTTCCCAGCATGCTTTGCAAGGGACTGCATTAAGAGGGTCAATTTAGGGAAAAAGTGTTATTTTATGTGTTTTTCAGTAAATGGAAAGATGTTGTTAGTTAATGTTAGTGTTTAATGTTCAGTTATGTTAGAAACTTAGAGGACTTTCTGTAATGTTTTTGAATTTTGTGGTTACCATTATGCAGAAGAGTGGCGACTGTGTTTAGGCTGTGGGCTCAGTATTACGCTATATGTGCATTAAATTTCGTGTTCAGACTGTGGGCACTCAGTATACACTGTGTAAACCTCACTCGCAGACCTGCATAAGTACTATTATATTACTATGTAAAAAATGGTTTCAATTAAATTGAACAAGTGACCGTATTCAAATTAACTAAAATTATAATGTTGGTGATTTAAGGCAGGACAAAAACTAAATATAGTTAACCTGACAAAACTTTATCTAGCAGGAATGACTAAATTAATTTAAATTCATACAACAAGATTACAACAAATTATTTCAAACTAATTCGATTTTGTTGGAAAAATGTAATTCAATTTCGTGGAAAACCTTTCCTTAATTTAATTAAGTTCGTTCAACAGATTATTTTTTTGAGTGTACCAACGAACTAACATGATCATACAAGAAACTTGGCCACATTTTATGCCAAAACAGGGATTATATTTCGAATGTATGTATATAGCTTTAATTTGGTGCTTATTATTCTTCATAATAGACTTAATTTCTTTTAAGCATTTATATTCACTGTGATGTTTAACAGGATGTTGTGAATCACTAGGCTGACCAACAGTTTCTGGTGTAAAGGGTCCAATTAATTTAAATTTTCCATTTTTAAATTCAATCACTCCAAAAGAAAACTGTTTTTTTAAATCAACCGATTTAGATTTATCAATTTTAAAGCGTTTAACAAAGTCTGAAATTCTAGAAGACATAGTTTGATCGACAGGGTAAAAATCTGTATTAAGAAAGTGATTAAAATTATTAGAAAAACATTTATCCAAATATAAAGCAATTACTTCCTGAATATACTTGACATTTTTCTTCCGTCCACTCATATCAATAATATCGATGAGGCCATCTTTATTTCTGGAAATCCACCACTTTACATTCTCCACAGGCTTCATGAATCTGACAAAACATTGAGAGGGAAAACAAATGAACAAACAAAAGTGTGTTGATTATATCATTCACTTCACACAGTTAATAACAGTACAAAGCAGACACAGAAAGTCTTGGATTTAGCATTTATGTTTTTTTTTTATAATAGCAGGTTAAATGACAGTTCTGCAGATCATGTTTTTTGTTCTGATCATTAAGCTAAAATCTTCATGCTTTTGTTAATGATTATGTAAAACTCTCTTATCTACAACGTCTCAAATATAACCCACTAGGTTTAAATGTCTCATGGTTCAGTTTCACAGTTTTAGGGTCACGGTTTTGGTTTTGGTACTTGACACAAAGTACGAATACTCTTTATTTGGTAACAAACACGTGCTGCCTAAACTTATAAAAACCTAAACATTTACTTATCCAATTACAGTTTTTTTAATTGCTTAGACACTAAAAGTGTAACTTGAGGTCACTCAGTGAAACATTCACTCATGTACCGAGTCATCAGACCAAGTCTGCAAAACTACAAGCAAACTCAGTTTGCAATTGTAAAACAAACTTTTTTGTTTGAAAGAAATAAGGTGGAATTTTCACTGAAACTGCGGTAAGAGCATTATACTGAAAAGTACGTGTAGGGTTTAGATACTGTAAAGGGGCAGTTACTGTAATAGGACTGCCAGTGGTAATTGTTGATGTTATAAGATTAATGTTGTACGTTTTATATATACTGTATATGTATACAAATAAGAAATGTTGGGAAAATGCAATGATGCTTTTAAACCGCTAGGTAAGTGACCGTCTTAATGAGTGAGTCAATCAAGCGGTTCGCTCAAACGGCTGCATTTATTCAAGAATGAGGCAGTTCTTTATGAATGGGTCATTGCATATTTAACTCAAGCGATTCTTTAAAAACACTGAATCATTCAGTAATGAAGCACGGCTGTGAGATGCACAGTAGGCTTGTTCGACTTGAACCGGCGCTGCACAGACCAATCGGTGAATGACATCAAAATACCGCGAGAGCGAATAGAAAGTAGATGGCTCCTTATGCTTTTGAATGTCATAAACCGAACAGTCAGCACTGGTTCAAGTCCAACAAGCCTTATGGCTCCGCTGTGATCTTTGTTTGACTATTGCACTCTTGATCGTGTGATGTTGCTTAACTAAATCATATGTCATAAATCATAAATATAAAAACTACACTCATTAGTTTTGATTTCTTCACGAGAGTCTCTCACACACAGATAGGCTACGCAAGTCTTACCTGGCACGACCTTGTTAATAACACATTATCCATTATCAATGGCCATTTACACTGAATGTAATAAAATCAGTATCATTCTCGCATTTCGATGCTTCCTTAGTTATGTGCCGTTTAATCAGGCTAAGTATAATTCTCTTCACTTCCCTAAAGCAGACGAGCGTTACTGTCGAGCCCTGTCTCCGTGTTACCGATCCAGTATAACTCTTTTAAAGGCAACATACATGTAATCATTACACACAGCCATTAATATTCCTCTCAAAAGGAGATCACATTTGCAAAAGAGGAAAAAGACTCACTGCTTTAAAGCATAATAGTAACATCATGATAAAGCAGCGTCTGAAGAACGTCAACATCAGCTTAAATACTTACAGAGAAACCAGTGTCGGTAGAATCCGCTGAGCCATCACTTCTTAATGGAAACCAGGAGTCAGAAAACTTCATTTATAGTCTGATAAGGCCAACCCTTTGAGGTCATGATGATGCGAATAACAATGTAGTTAATCTCGATTAACCTGTGCCGTCACGTACCGAACGCTGCTAAGAAAGATCACATTACATAAATGTCTGATTTCATAACCCTGATCAGCATCTGCTTTATTCAAACTTATTCAATCAGTTCACTTTCTTCTGGACACAAACCCATGACATTTCCTCAGCTAACAGTATTTCTCTTGGTTATGTGAACATTAAGGGAACATTTCATCGTATTATTCTTCAAACATTATGGAACGTTAATCTTGAATGTTCTCTGAACGTTCTGATTCAAGAAGAAACATTTAAAAAACATCAGACGAACGTCCAACTAAAACGTGTTAGTAAAGAAACGCTCCATGATCGAAGTATAAATAATGTTTTTGTGCGAGTGTTTTGAGAACATTATTAAAGACCAGATGTTACTGTAAGAATGTGAGTTAATAACTTTGAGGGAACGTCCCCTGTTCTCTGGGTCCAAAACTAAACCGGTTCATAAAATCCAATGATGTTATTAATACGTCATCTTACATGCTAATAAATGAGCAGTTTCTCTGTTTCTGTATTTGTGTTCTTGTGTTTCTCAAGAGGCCACAGATACAGTGAGTGTTTCTGTTTCCTATAAAGTGAACCTTACACAACACTCCGCACGAACTCTGTAAAATGTATGATGATCTTAATAATAACATTTAGTGATTATAGCTTATTTTGAACAAGTTTGTTTACCTTACGGAGTTTAACTAAGTAACGAAAAAATTTTAGCACAGAAAGTTATTAAACCTAATAGATTCAATTATCCTCTACTTAAAATAATGAGTATTGTGAAATTGTCGAATGGTCATGCGCAGTTTTACATGTTCAACCGTTTTGGACCTTTTAATTTTTGTTTACCTGGACTTTTAATGGAGGGACAGAAATCTCCTAGATTTCATTTAAAAAAATCTTAAATTTGTGTTTCAAAGTCTAACCAAAGTCTCATGGGTTTGGAACGTCATTATTGGGTGAACTAACCCTTAAAGCTTGTTGCACTAAAGTCAACCTTCTTTTTAATTAAAGTGTTAAAATGTCACCCGCCAACCTAAAGTGAACACTTTTTTATAAGAGCACCGTTTTACTTATTTCTGTTAAATATGTTTTTCTAAGAGTCCAAATTAAGCAAACATTGATTTTTACAGCTTCAGTTTCTGGTCAAAAGACTGCCAGTATTCTTTTATTCATCAGTCATGATATGTTGTAATGCATTAATGTTACATTAATGAAAAATGCTGCATTATAATGCCTGAAGAAAATTGATCAGTAATAAATAATGTTTTGCCTAAGATTGTCCTAATGTGAACTCTAATAATAAGTAAACACAACTAATGATTTTGAGTTACCAGTACTTGACCAACAATACAACATGAACACAATAAGTACATTGTGCATATTTTTCAATGTAAGTACATAATACTTAAAGCCACTTAATGTAAAGTGGGACCAGTTTTCTTTACTAATTAATTAAGTTTTGCCAACTAAAAATGAATACACTACTTTACTTAGAAATGTTAAGGCAATCAGTTTCCTCACTTTTTCTAAGTAAAGTCAACTTATTACAGTATACAGTGATGCTGTCAGTCAAAGAAAATAGTTCAACATGGTCTAATTTGTTGGAAAGTGATCAGCAAATTATTTATACCATAATGCAACACACTCCGAGTTGAGGATCATAGTTGAGCAAAAGACACAAATATGATCAAGTTCTAGTTCAAATCTGAGGATTATGGATCAGGTTCATGTTTATCCATTTGATCACATTCTTAAAAACACAAACTGATGCATGTTTGTCCAGTTCAAGTCCTTAAAAACTTTAGCAGCAAATCAGATCATCAATAAAAAGTGTCAACTAGGAAATATGAAGAAATAATACTGGATCTCTCTTTAAAATTATTCCTTTCTCTACATTTAATTAAAAAGTATAAAAACATGTTGTGATGCTTCTAACATGTAATCTCACACAACAACAGATAAACTGTTCCTCCCTATCGTTTGCTGAATCACTGATTAACAAATAAACATTTATTGCATAAATCTATTCAGGTTTTACTGTGTTTCTCAAGACGCTGCAGGTATAATAGAGCAATACGCCCCTTGAAGCCGTGATTTACAGTGAGTGTAGAGCAGCTAAAGGGCGTTGTTAGACTCGATGTGGAGTTAAACCCCCTCAGCTGTTCTACATGTTCTAAACGTGCCAAGCGAGTTCCAAACAGGTTGTCCAGCAACACATTGCTCAAAGTTGCCCTGTGTGTCATCTTCTGCAGGGAACCGGGCTTACATCCGTAACCTGAGATGTTTTCTGTACAGTGAAACTATTACGTGACACACACATTTTTCTAAACATCTTTGAATGATGATGATGGAAAGAATGTATTTACCTCTGGGACAGGACATCTCTCTGATATACTCTATAGTCAAACTCTAATTCTTCTGAATATATTTGAGTGATGATGATGATGAAAAGAATCTGTGGTCTATATGGTCATAACCTGCTGATATAAGACACTGGTTTAGGGATTTTAATATTTTAACCCTGACTAACGATATAAGAGTCAGAGAATTCTTTTTTTGAATGGATCAGTTTATTTAGACTAAAATGTTTTATGTTTTGTATTATATTTGAATGCTTCAGGCTTTTATGGCTCATATAGTCTGATATAGAGAGAATATGGAGGAAAAACAGCTCAATTTTATTCAGAGACTAAAACTGAGCAAAAATATGTTTTCTGCAGATGCTGATATTTATATGAAATTTTGATGCTTGTAATGGAAATCAATGAGATCTTTATAACAGAACAGCAGAAACTGACATAAAATGCATATAAATGTCAATACTGTCTTGTCATGAAAAAATCACAAAATGATATTAAAATGATATTTAAATGCTTAGTTTTATGATCAAAGCTCTGTAATTTTAAAATATATAATGCAATACAATGATGATTGGGATGAAGAAATAACCCTGTGTCGGCCTTTCGATGTTGGCTGTGGATTCAGGGAACAACGGTTAGCTATTCTGCACGCACTTCATTCCACTCCAAACACATGTCTTAAATTTAAAGGCTTTATTTTCCTAACATTTCTAAAATAAGTTCATATTTTCAAGAAACGGAAAAATCAAACAACGTTAATGAAGTGGTCAAAAACTGCGAGTGACCACCATTCCCAAATCCAGACATTTGTTCTTGCATTTCACTTCCTCCTCCACCCACACGTATACACTCCTAACCCCACAGCTGCACGATAATTAACTAAGTACATAAATACAAATATAAATATGCACATACTAAACAATAAAAATAATAAACAAATGCATAACTTGTAATAAATAAACTCCAATACAACAGTTATAATAGACAAACGGCTACAACAAAACCTGATTTTTATAATAAATGATGATCAAGTAAAGCTGCTTCAGTCCAGCTGAAATATCACTAACAATATCAAAGTTATTCTCACGTTTCCTTGATAAAATCAGTGATTTGACAGCAGGATTGACTTGATAAAAGAGTGTAAACGATCAGTCAGACACAGACGGACTGGAGGAGACTGACAGGTTTATCAGTGAAGTGTTGATCATGTATGGAGTTTAATACAGCAGCTTTATAGGGTTAAGACTCATTCTGCACTGAGTTTGAGGAGCTCGAGGTACAGGACTGTAATACATGGGGCTGGTTATTCTAGTCATTATAGTCAGATTAAATATTATTACATGATCATACAATCTCAGAAAGATATTGTAGTTTTAGGTAACAACAGCTTAGTAACACATGTACTAATATGTTTATTCAGGTCATATCAGTAAGCTGCTAATATGTAGTAAAGGTGTTTGTGGAGGATGTTTTCTGTTCCAGCGTGACTGACCCTGAGCAGAGAGACGTCTGTAGAGATGATTTACTGAGGAACACATGACTGACAGATCTGAACCGACTGAACACTGAAGAAGAATGACATCAATAGAAGACATCACCCACGTCATTTATTGTCCACACAGAAGAGTTTGTGTTTTCCTCTTATCCGATCAAACCTGATTCTCAGCACATTCTGTACTTCATCATCATCATTAGACAAATATGTTTAGGAGAATCAGGGCGTCACTTTATAGCAAACAGAAACACACACATTAACACGCCTGTGATGGGCATTTACTGCCAGAGATGATTAGTAGAGAAAGAAAGTTATGCCGCTGTACGCAGAAAAAAACTCATCTGAGAACCAAATTTCCTAAAAAAGTTTGAAAATATCAAATAAAAATCAAAATATTTGAGGCCTATATACTCTCACAGCAAACACATCAGCGGTTTTATAGTAAAATGACACTTAGTGACTATGTTTGATGTAGCATTATTGGTTAATTATATCCTGTGATGGTTATAATGGCAATGCTTTGGTCGTCATGGAAACAACACCTCATGACAGGTGAGAGCAGTGGTCAGTAATAGGCTTGTTTGAGATGGGCAAAATCTGCGCAGAATCGATCGCCGGTGATCAGCGCGAGATGCATGCTGGTTAGAAATGTGTCTGAGTGCGGTCCGCCTTGCTCTGATGTCATGCTGACGTATGTCAGAAATCTCTCGCGAGCGCAAGGCGCACCTGTCGGATTCTGCAGTCGAGCGCAGTTGCTCTCCACCGACTGCACTGATGTCATGGTTTTGTTTTTGGGTTTGTTCATGTCATGTGATTCCATGTCTGTCATGTGATTCCCTGTTTGTCATGTGATCCTGCCATGTGTCTTTTCATTGGTTAATTGTCTGATCATCGTTTCACAGGTGTCCCTTGTCTTGTCGTTAGTCTGTGTATTTAAGCCCTCATGTTTGCCATGTGTCTTTGTCAAGTATTGCATGCTGTAACCACTGTTTGTGAGTTTCTGTTCATGTTCATGTTCATGTCTTGTTTTTGAGTTTTCATGGCACGCCATGTTTCTGTTTCATGTTTGGTTTTGTTTATAATAAACTGCACTTGGGTTCTCTTTACGACTTGCCTCCAGTGGATCCCTTTTTACAGCTGATCAAAAGCATGATGGGAAACGACTTGCTGACGACACAGCTTAATGCTCATTGGCTTAAACAACCGTAACGTATTGTTCTCTTTTTAAAATGTTTGATTTTAAAAACTCTGATATCATGTTTTATGTGTATACGTTATGTGTGAATATTCCCAAACTCTCTGACTGTGCGATCTCTCTGGATTATGCAATGTTATTAAAAAAATAAAATCTGTTTGTATTAAAGAAAAAATAATTGATAAACATGTATTTGGAATGGAATTAAATAAGTACTTTGGGTGTCTTGTTCATTATATTTATTTTCATATAAAAGCAACAGAACTTGAATTGCATCCAGTTTATAAGCAGCACGAGCGTGAATCCCGCGATATCCATCTTTGATCCCTCAGGTGTCAGATCCACTGCGAGAAGAGAGATCTGTCCGGCTTGCCTGCGCTTCTTTCACTCCTCCACTCACTGCAGCGCCTACTCTCGCCTACATTTCAGGCGAGGCAAGGCGCATCTCAAACAAGCCTAATAATGAGTGTAGGAGTCACTGGTTTATTTCCCAGACTCCTCAGCGCTGCATGTGAGATCATCACTGCCCTCTGCTGGCGGATCTGGAGCACAGGCAGAGCTCGAGTCATGAGGAATACAGTTTTCCTGGATCTGGGAACACTTCACAGCTCCACGTCAGCTTCATCACACAAATCAACACGCTGATATTTACATATATTTGCAGAAAGCAGAATGATTGTCTTTATATCCGTTTAACAGAGACACGGATTAAATTATGGGATGAATCTCGAGACTCGTGTGTGTTTTGGTTCAGGTTAGTGTGATTAATCACTAACAGTGAGAATTAAAATTGAATTAGTGTAGTGTGTGTTAGTGTTTGTAGAAAACCTTTGTATTTAACTAACTGTGGTTTGCGGCTGTCACGTTGTGTTTCAAGTGGGAAGACGAAGACAGATCCAGTTCAGAAAACTACCCTTTTAAAGCCGTAAAGGGCTTTAAAAGGGTATTTAAACCAAATTATTTCTGTTTTCTGTGCACACTTAAGCCGGGCTCAGACTACAGAAGTTTAAAAATCCTGACCAATTATGAAATCTGGTTGCAACATAAGGACAATCTTTGCTTCGCCAGTAAATGTATCTTGATTTAAGAATGTTTAGATATTTGTACTGGAAAGCAAGACCAGGAAGAACATTATTTGCACAGTGCATGATGTGGCAAAAATGTTAGAACGCATTTCTTAAGTTCACTAAACATTTTTTAAAGTAACTACATCAGTACATCTAAATCAGGTTTATTGTGTTTAGACGTCGCAGGCATGAAGTGAGTTTCTGTTTCCTATATAATGAAACTCTGACACACCCGTTCTTCTAAACACATTTCACTAATGATGATGATGATGGAAAGAATCTGTGGTATTGTTGTTGTCCAGGTCTAATCACTCAGTAACAGCACATCTCTCCTCCTCAACACACACAGAGTGAAAACATGCCGGAGACCAGACAATGACGGGCCGCTGTAAGAGTTTGAGTGTTTGATTATTCCAGAGATGTCAATCATAATGTTACTTGCAGCGACAATCAAGAGAAAGTGCATTAAAATTAATTATTCCAGTGAATCAAACCCCGTCACTGAAGAGTTTGTGTTTTCCTTTTAACTGATCAAACCTGACTCTCAGCACAGATTCTGTACATCTTCATCATCATCATCAGACAAATATGTTTAGGACAATCAGGGCGTCACTTTATAGCAAACAGAAACACATCTGAGAAACACACACATTAACACTCCTGTGATGGGCGTTTACTGCCAGAGATGATCAGTGAAAGAAAGTTATGCTGCTGTACGCAGGAGAAAACTCATCTGAAACTTTGAAAATATCAAATAAAAATACTCTAAAAATAAAAAGGCCTGAATACTCTCACAGCAAACACATCAGTGGTTTTATATCATTGTAAAACAACAACACTTAGTTACTATGTTTGATGTAACATTATCAGTTAATTATAGCCTGTGATGGTTTTCCTGGATCTGGGAACACTTCACAGCTCCACACCAGCTTCATCACACAAAAGAACACGCTGATATTTACATATATTTGCAGAAAGCAGAATGATTGTCTTTATATCAGTTTAACAGAGACACGGATTAAATTATGGGATGAATCTCGAGACTCGTGTGTGTTTTGGTTCAGGTTAGTGTGATTAATCACTAACAGTGAGAATTAAAATTGAATTAGTGTAGTGTGTGTTAGTGTTTGTAGAAAACGTACTCGGTTACTAACGTAACCTCGGTTCTCTCTAGAAGAGGGAACGAGTACTGCGTTTTATCAAAACGCTACGGGAAAAGTCTCTTTTCACGAAACACTGAAGCAAAAAATTATCCTTTAATTTTCATATATGTAAAACGCGTTGCGGCAGCAGCAGACAGCTATGGCGAGACGGCTTGCTCGCTCATTGGCTGCTCTGCGGCAACTGCTTAAGCCTATCGAGCGAGGCCTGGGATGACATCAGGCCAATGAGCCACTTCCCGCCGAAACGGGCGTGGCTTACCTCTATAAAAGGAGCTCGAGAAGGCTGACTCACTTGATTTTGATCGCCGAAGCGAACCAGAGTGAACCGTACGCACGGCAGAGAACGCAGTACTCGTTCCCTCTTCTAGAGAGAACCGAGGTTACGTTAGTAACCGAGTACGTTCTCTTACGAGAGTCCTCTCGTACTGCGTTTTATCAAAACGCTACGGGAACCCCTTGCAAAACGCCGTGCGTGCTGGGATAAAAAACACTGATCACCGGAAGCTATTTCAGGCACACAGTGCATAATCACCAGATTGACTCACACAGAGTCAGGGAATAAGGGTGGGAGCCTTAATTCCCTAAACTGTAGCGTCGTAGAATAGACATGTCCACAGACGCAAGTATAACATCACATAGACAGGGTAGGGAACCTGAACTAATGTGGAAAATGTGGGTCTTACACAGTTCTGCCCAAGATAGTCGGTAGCGCATAGCGCATGAGTTTCAGCGGTCTGACTAGACGGCTGAACGGATTACACCGACAAAAGCTTAGCCTGCAAGGCGGGAACCTCTAGGTTATAAAACCTGATAAATGTAGACGGCGAGGCCCAACCTGCCGCCGTACATATATCCTGTAGGGAAATCCCGCTGGACCAAGCCCACGAAGAAGCAACGCTTCTCGTAGAGTGCGCTCTGACTCCCAACGGGCATGGAATGCCCTTGGCAGTATACGCCAGCGCTATGGCGTCAACTATCCATCTGGATAGACTTTGTTTCGAAACAGCCATTCCTTTGGAACGTCCACTGAACGAGACAAAGAGCTGCTCTGTCTGTCTGAAGACAGCAGAGCGGGACATATAAGCTCTTAAAGCCCTAACAGGGCAAAGAAAACTCGAGTCCCCTTCCTCACTCGATGCCGGCAGGGCAGCCAGGGAAATGACCTGAGCCCGAAAAGGCGTGTTGAGGGATTTCGGCACATAGCCGTGCTTAGGTTTGAGTATGACTTTAGAGTCATTAGGACCAAACTCCAAGCACGCCGGGCTCACAGAGAGCGCGTGCAGGTCGCCTATGCGCTTCACTGAAGCGAGAGCCATCAAAAACACTGTTTTGAAAGACAAGTGTTTGAGGCTAATAGACTGGATAGGCTCGAAAGGGGCACCTTTCATGGCCGCCAGGACCGTAGAAAGGTCCCACAAAGGAACTGAAGGAGGTCTGGGCGGATTCAGTCTCCTAGCTCCCCTGAGGAAGCGGATGACTAAATCATTCCTTCCCAGCGACTGACCCAGCGTTGAACCAAAGAACGCTGAAATAGCCGCCACATACACTTTGAGCGTGGAAGGGGATCTGCCCTTATCCAACAGCTCTTGTAGGAAGGAGAAAACCTCCGTTACCTCACATTCGAGGGGTGAAATGCTCCGAGCTGTACACCAGCCGGAGAAAACCGACCACTTCGAAGCATAAAGCCGCCGTGTCGACGGCGCTCTAGCCTGAGTGATGGTATTCACGACTCCCTCTGTGAGACCAACGGGTATCCGTTGAGCACCCACACATGAAGGGACCACAGTTCCGGGTGTGGGTGCCAAATCGAGCCCCCGGCCTGCGAGAGGAGATCTCTCCTCAACGGCAGTGGCCATGGATCGATATCTGTCAACTGCATCAGAACTGGGAACCATATCTGGTTCTCCCAGAACGGAGCTACAAGCAGGACTGGGCATTTCGTTTCCCTGACCCGTTCCAGCACCTGTGGCAGGAGGGAGACGGGGGGAAAAAACATATAACGGGCAGCGCGGCCACCTTCGGGACAGCGCGCTGTCGGTCTTTGAAAAGAACGCGGGGCAGTGCGCGTTTTCGCGGGACGCGAAAAGGTCCACCTCCGCTCTGCCTAATCTCTCCCACAACAGCCGGACTGTTTGTGGGTGTAGAGACCATTCGCCCGGGGGAACATTGTTCCTGGACAGTCTGTCTGGGCCCACATTCTGAAGCCCAGGTACATGCACTGCTCTCAGCGAGCGTAAGTTGTGCTGAGCCCATAATAGGAGGCGTTTCGCCAGCCTGTACAGGGATATGGACTTCAGACCGCCCTGGCGATTTATGTAGGACACCACAGCCATGTTGTCCGAACGGACTATGACGTGTTCGTCCTTGATGTGGGGACAAAAACGCGTCATCGCGTTGTGCACTGCCAGCATTTCTAGGCAGTTTATGTGTTGGAGCTTTTCTCGTTCCGACCACAGGCCGAAGAACGGTCTGCCCTCGAGCAGAGCTCCCCATCCCGAGGTGGATGCGTCTGTCGACACCATCCTCACTCTCGAGGAAGTCCCCAGGCTTACTCCTGATTGGTACCAGTCGTCCGCCGTCCAAGGCGCCAGGGCTGAAACACAGCTCTGATCGACCTTGAGGCGTAATCGACCGGTCGCCCACGCTCTGCGCGGTACCCGCGTTTTCAACCAGAACTGCAGCGGGCGCATGCGGAGCAGGCCCAGCCGGAGAACTGACGATGCTGAAGCCATGAGACCCAGCATCTTTTGAAACTTCCTGAGCGGGGTGACAGCGCCGCGGCGGAAAGACCTCGCCGCGCGCTGAATGATCAACACGCGCTGTGGTGACAGCCGCGCTGTCATAGACTGTGAGTCCAGAACGACGCCCAGAAACAAAATCGTTTGACTGGGGTTCAATGAACTCTTTGTCCAGTTGACTGTGATACCAAGATTTTCGAGGTGATCGAGTAAAATGGTTCTGTGCTCCACGAGCTGTGATCGTGATTGAGCTAGGATCAACCAGTCGTCCAAATAGTTCAGCACTCGCATGCCTCTGAGTCTGAGAGGAGCGAGCGCTGCGTCCCTGCATTTCGTAAATGTACGAGGTGCTAGGGACAAGCCGAATGGCAGGACTGTATACTGGTATGTCTGACCCCCGAAGGCGAATCTCAAGTATCGCCTGTGGTGTGACGCTATCTGTATTTGAAAATACGCGTCCTTCAGATCTATCGACATGAACCAGTCTTCTCGGCGAACATGCGCGAGAATTTTGCTGGTTGTGAGCATTTTGAAACTGCGTTTCAATAATACTCTGTTCAGCCGTCTTAGATCCAGTATGGGTCTGATACCGCCGTCCTTTTTGGGGACTAGAAAGTATCTGCTGTATAGTCCCCCTTCGCTTAGAGCTGGGGGAACGCGCTCTATCGCCCTTTTGCTTATCAGTTTTGATATTTCGGCTCGAAGTAGGTGAGCTACTTCCAACGAAACCGTAGTTCCGACGCGCACTGTGAAGCGGGGAGGGCGTCGACAAAACTGTAGCGAGAAGCCTCTCTTTATAATGCCTAGCACCCAGTCCAAAACCCCTGGAAGCGCTGCCCATGCTTCTGCATGGCTGGCTAAGGGCTGGATACGGAGCGCGCTCTGTTCGCCGTGCGACAGAGGCGCTTCGGGGGATAAAAACATAGGCGTTATGCCTGTGGCATTTGAGGCGGGGCGCGCGCTTAATACAGCGGGCGGAACGCTCGTCCTCGACCTTACTACAGTGCTTAGCTGAGTGAGGGAGGACTGAGAAAGTCTCATAGGACTCATGTGAGCGAGTAGATGTGGGCTGGGAGCGGGCACATTTACTGCTTTGGGCGCGGTGTCTGCCTGAGCAGAGCGCGCGCTCACAGGTCTCGTTTTTACAGAGAGCCTGTGATCTGTTAGACATAGTGTTCGTGGGCACTGGGAAGCGGGCACTCTCACTATGTTGGAAGCACAATCGACCTGAGTCGATTTTATGTGCGCGAGCCCTAAGTGTAGGGCTGTGCTTATGTGTAGTGATGGGCACTGAGGAGTGGGCATCGAGACTACATTTATAGCACCATCGGCCGTGGCCGGGCAGAATGCCTGCGCTCGACCCCGCTGCGGTGTTTAACCGAGCAAGGGAGGGCTGGGCGAGTCCCGTAGGACATATAATGACCGTTAGTAAGTGTGGGCGCGGGAGAGCGGGCACAATTACTGCAATGAGTGCACTGTCTGCCTGAGCAGTGTGAATGCACAGGTTTCGTCTTTACAGAAACCACAAGGCATGCAGAACATAGTATTTGTGGGCACTAGGCAGTGGGCACGTTCACTATGTTGTGTGCGTGATCGACCCGAGTCGAATATATGAGCGCGGGCCCTGTGTGAAGGGCTGTGCTAATGTGTAGGGATGGGCACAAGCAGTGGGCATCTTCTGTACACATATAGCATCATCGGCCATGGCCGGGACTTCGCTCGTGGGCTGTAAAACAAACACTTCTGCAGTTGCCTCTCGGGGAACAAACAGAGTGATTTGCATTCGGCGGCATAAATATTTTCTGCCGGCAGACCCGGGATTCGAACTCGGATCCTCTGCGCGGGAGCCTAATAATCTACCACTGGACCACAGTGAAGATACATAGACAAAGTCAGCGCGAGTATTATCCACACTGGCGTTTGCTTGCAGGCATGTACCACGTGCTCGTGGGCTGCGAAAACAAACACTTCTGCAGTTGCCTCTCGGGGAACAAACAGAGTGATTTGCATTCGGCGGCAAAATATTCTCTGCCGGCAGACCCGGGATTCGAACTCGGGTCCCCCGCGCGAGAGTCTAATAATCTACCACTGGACCACAGTGAAGATACATAGACAAAGTCAGCGCGAGTATTATCCACACTGGCGTTTGCTTGCAGGCATGCGAGTAAGCACGACATGCAATACTAACATTTTCAGATGCCTGAAATATGCCAGAATGTGAGAAGAGTGGATATCGCCCGGTTTCAGCGGGGCTGAAAACACTCCATTCCCCCTTCGCCAGTGACGCACGGGAACCGTAGAAACGGCGTTCGGTTGCAGGCAAGCGGGTACTACGCGCTCGCTGGCTGCAAAATGCATCTCCGAAGTCGCCTTCAGGGGACTGACAGAGCGAAGCATTGGCGGCATAAAAATATATATGCCGCTAGACCGGGATTAGAACTCCGGTCTCCCATGCGGAAAACCTATAACTCCACCACTGAGCCACAGGGGGATGTAGGCTTTGAATGTGAGAAGAGTGGATATCGCCCAGTTTCAGCGGGGCTGAAAACACTCCATTCTCCTTTCGCCAGTGACGCACGGGAACCGTAGAAACGGTGTTCGGTTGCAGGCAAGCGGGTACCACGCGCTCGCTGGCTGCAAAATGCATCTCTGCAGTCGCCTTCAGGGGACTGACAGAGTGAAGCATTGGCGGCAAAGGCGGCGTCAACATGTATTCTTCGGCGTTTGCTGGCAGGCAAGCGTGCTATAACAGACTCACTTGCTGCAATAATATTTCCAGTCGCCGAACAGGGAACTGAGAAATATGAGAGAAAAGAGGTGAGACCGACCAATGGTGGGACTGAGAACACTCTTTTCTCCTTCGCCGGTGAATGACGCGCGCGGAGGCAGGGTAGCTTTTCTTGTAACGTAAAGAAAAACTAATCCCGCCGTCCGCTTCCAGGAAGGGCAGCCTCGGAAGGATGCCTGGCGAGTCCTCAGAGTCACCGTAGGCAATTGGCTCGGAGTAAGGGCATTTCGCCGTCAGCGAGCGCGAGCGCTGCATGAGAAGGCGTCTTGAAAAAGACGCAGCTCTTTTAGGGGTGAGTGTTGCAGCGAACACACACACACACACACACACACAGAAAACAGAGCAATATAGCAATAAAGGATATAGGCGTCGGAAAGCGCAGCAGGTACGGCTGTAGAAGGCGGCGTTGGCCAGCGGCTTCGAGGGCTCGTCCCGCTGAAGTGCTTGCTTCGAACGACGCTTGCTTCCGTGATCCAGCGATGCGTGCGCTTCGCTGAAGAGATTAAAATCAAGTGAGTCAGCCTTCTCGAGCTCCTTTTATAGAGGTAAGCCACGCCCGTTTCGGCGGGAAGTGGCGAGGAGGGCGCGAAGCGCCCTCATTGGCCTGATGCCATCTCAGGCCTCGCTCGATAGGCTTAAGCAGTTGCCGCAGAGCAGCCAATGAGCGAGCAAGCCGTCTCGCCATAGCTGTCTGCTGCTGCCGCAACGCGTTTTACATATATGAAAATTAAAGGATAATTTTTTGCTTCAGTGTTTCGTGAAAAGAGACTTTTCCCGTAGCGTTTTGATAAAACGCAGTACGAGAGGACTCTCGTAAGAGAACCTTTGTATTTAACTAACTGTGGTTTGCGGCTGACAGATCCAGTTCAGAAAACTCAAAGTCCAATCTCAATAGCTCAGACAGGCAATGGCAAACACAACTAAACATAAAGGTGATCGGACAAGAAGGAACGGGTACGTATAAGGCAAGCACAAACGGGATAGTGAAGAGTAGCTGATCATAATAGACCATAGTAACGGATAACACAAGGAAAACAGGAACTGGAGAAATGCAAACTAAAAGTCCATGAACTAAACAGAATATAATGGTGACAGCAGCAGAAAATGGACTGTTTGGTGTAAAAGTGTAGTTCTGTGTCTGTCTGGGTTCTGCTTCCCCTGTTCTGGATCGCCTGAGTTCCCTGAGCTCATTAGCTTCCACAGCTCCTAATTTACACACCTGTTCTCTTTCATGTCGATTATTCTCCCCGTGTGTTTAAGCCCTCCGCTCTTTCAGTTCATTGTTCTCTGTCAGCTCAGTTTATGTGGTTGTGTTGCTTCTTGTGTATTCTGTTATTATTGGATTAAAGACTATTCTTGTCTGAATTCTTCGTCATGCGCTTTATTACAGTTTTTCACAATTGCTAAAACACGAATGCCCAATTCGCCACACAAATCTCTTCTTACTGTCTCTGGGTCCGGTCTTCAGTTACACGTGTGGATATACTGTACTTTTTTTACGTAATTGCAGACTTTATTCACTGTAATGTAGACTCCCTAATACAGTATAACATGCATGATGTACTTGTTTTGAATTCTCTTTAGTCATATTTTCAGAAATGCTAACTATTTGGATGGCAAAACCATGAGCACTTAGTTCAGCACAGGCTTAATGAGCCGAGCTCTGCTGAGTTGTGAATATTATCTGACTAATCATGCAGGACAGTATGTCAGTAAAAATAACCCATGAAACACTGATTGGCTGATGGAGGTGACCAATAGCGAGTGAACAAACTGAGAAAATAAAGCTGAGGGACAAACCTATGCTTAAGACATGAACACTTATTCTCCCAAAAGAGCATCATACAGTAAATAAAAGGAATACTGCAAATAGAGCCAAATTTAACCATTTATTTAAATGTTTACAATAACAGATTACACACATTCTCATTTTCCACTATATAGCCAATGTCAAAAAAATGTCTTCCCAGTTCTTTTTGAATTTGTTTGATTTCCAAAAGAGAAAGATGCAAAGAATTTTTTAGAAGCTTGTCAACAAATTGCTTTGTCAAGACCTTGCTGGATGCGTCTTCCACTATTTTATCCCACCAAGGAAAGAAAACTCCACAATAATAACTGCAGATTTCATTGATAATATTAGCATAATCATCAATTAAAAGATCAGATATTTCTTTAGTAAATTTATTGAAACTTTTTGCACCATATTCATGAAAACCATCATAAGTATTGAATAAATCCGATTTTTGAAGTTTTAACAAATTGAACAAATTTTTGTCAATTTCATTAAATTGTTTCTTAATTTCAGAATTGGGCATTTTTAAATAAAATTGCTGAAGTTTGCGTTCTGGCCTGTGTTTATTAGCTTCCATTAAAAACTTTTGATTTTGTACTTCAAAAATAATTTGTCTGTAAACTGGGATTAATAATTCCAATAATCCCTCATCTTCTGTATCATCATTTGTTTTTTGCGAAGAAGTTCTAATTATTCCAGAAGTATAAATACAATCTTTAATAGAATAAGAAGGCATGTTTTTCTCAAAGGAGCCACTTAGGCCCCAGGGTTTAAGATATCCAATAATTGTTTTTATGCCATGCTTCTCATGTAACATATATGCTATGAAAAAAGCCTGGATCATGCAGGGCACATGTTTGGGTCTTGCTAAACATGGGCTATTTGTAGAGTAGATATAAACTTCTGAATAATCACAGTTACTTTCATTACAAATTTCTAGAAGGAGTTTGAATATTTTATCTTCAGTATGCTCTCCATCTGAGAGGTAATGAACTTCAGTTCTACTCTTGTCCAATGATCCATCTTTTTTTCTAAATAATACAAAAGCAAATTGTTTCTTTAATTTCTTTGCTTCTTTTGCTTTTTCATCAAAATCACTGAAACATTCATTAAAAATTTGACTATTTTTTGCTTCTAGATAAAAATATTTGTATTTTTTCATAATATTCGGAATTTTACATAAATATTTCAAGGATTTTTTTCTGCTACAGAAGTCTCTATAAATTATGCCTGAACCAATAAATTTCATGATAAAATCTCCATCCTCCATCTTCTCATACGACTCAGTTCTGGAAATAAATCTATTTAAAAAAAGAAGAACAAAATTATGCACAATATAACAAATAGCAGAATGTTTATGTAAATGTTACATTTAATCATGCTCTTAAAATTTTCCCTTCCACTTTGATATTATATATAATAAATAGTGTAAAACTAGTCTCTTGGGTCTAAGACTTTATCATCTGACCTGTTTATGGAATTAGGTAGACGAACAAAAGTAAAAAAACACTGTTTTACATACTTTTATACACTTACAAAATATGTCTATATGTTAACTTACCCATTAGTTATAATTAGTTGGTAGTTTGGAAAATCAGGTGGATCTTTGGAGTATTTTCTGGAAAAAGTAAAGGAATAAAATGTTCATTTTTTGTTCATCTCCATGGAAAGATTTACATTTTAATACACACTGTTAATCGTTGACTCTTTCTTTCAATTTGAATATTTTTAATCATATTATCTTAAGTATAATGCAAGAGCATTACATTTAAATTTCAACTGAAACTATATCATATTATATAAATAAGAAAGAAATAAAAGATGATTCAGAAGAAATCAGTTTTAAGGATTTGTAATGTCCTATCAGACACAGTAAGTCAATACTTTTGATTTTATTTATTACTATTATTTCTATTAATAGCTTATTATAAGATTATTATCTGCAGTCCATATATTTCTCCAAATAATTATGCTAAAGTCACTCATCCACAGTATCTGTGTTGCTGATCCAGTACAACAAGGTAAAATAACTAACTGAATCCTAACACAGGCTCTGCATTCATTTTCCCCTCAAAAGTGAGTCGCATTCACAAAAAAGCTTAAGACTCACTGCTTTAAAACATAATAGTAGCATCAAGCACATGATGAAGCAGCATGTAAAGCAGTGAACGTCAGTTTAATGTACTTACAGAGGAATCTGGTCAGAGCTCGGTATGACGCGAGAGTCTTCTGGTGAAGAACTCTATAACGCAAACCAGGTCAGAAAAAGAGAGAAATTAGAAATTTAATTAGAAATTAAAAAGAAATCATTTTATAAGGTGATTATAACATTGTGTTAATGCAGCATCAGAGCCTATGAAGCGGTCATGTGACAAGGAGAGGTGAACGAATCAACTCTTATTTCTGTACATGTGCAGCTGTCATGTGACAAAGAGTAAATGACTCGGACCAGAAGCCCACCTCAGATGGAAACACTGTCCGTTTTCTCCGCCGACGACCCGATCGATGGCTGATGGCCCCAGGAAACACCATGATGGCTCTGGTAAAACCACATGAATGATTGTAAATATATCTGAAGCAATGAAGAACACAATCATTCTTCTGTGGGGCTAAAGCCACATTGTATGGAAAATTAGCTTTTTCCCACTCCCATGTTGTGTGATTTACAGAATTAATATTTTTACTTTTTCTACAGTTAATGAAAAACTTGCCTAGAGAAAAACAAAAATCATACAGAAACATTGTTCTCAAAACACATTTACTGACTTTATTCATTCTCATCAGCTACATCAATCTACAACATTAAATATTAGATCAACTTACCTCAGAATGAACTGTGTGTTGTAGCTGATGATTTCATCAGACTCCACAGGCCCTATTTTAAACCATCTAGTGGTTTGGAAGAAAACAAATGGTCACAGGTAGCTGTTGTATTGAACGCACAACGACTGGAGTAGATAATCAAAACGTCTTTAAAGGGGCATTCCACCCATTTGAACATTGTTTTTTATTTAAAGTGGGTCATATATGTAGTCGAAATGTAAAATAAATTTTGAATTTGGTGCCTTCGTGACCGAGAAAAGACAAAAAATAACTTCAGGACGCATTTGTATGAAAGACAACATCTCCCACAATGCACCACATTGCACAGCTCCGCAAGCCACTCCCACTAATCCAGAAAGCGCAAATCTGCCTATAAGAGAAATCACTCTTCCGTCTACAAGGCTAGCTACCACCAGAGCTTGAAATTCATTTCACATTCACACAAAATGTCTAGTTAGTTGGCGAACTCATTAGTGCATTACTCCTCGTTTGTATTTCTTTCGAAAAGGTGAATTATTGCATGGTACCTGGATGTTCAGTCAGAACATATGCGGTGCGAGACTAGGATAGTTCTCAACACAAACGTCCGTGTCCTCGTCTGATTCAGAGATTTCGTCCAGGAGAAATTGTCATCGTTGAAATTCTCTGCCGCAGACGGACTCTATCTCGGTGTTCGTAGCGGTTCGTAGTTGTATAGTGAGATCACCGGCGCCACCAGTCCGCCCTAACTCGAGCCAGTCCGGGCTCCTCGTCCGCGGCAGGCAGGTCTTCTGCCTCGGCTGCTCTTCGCTATAATGCGGCTTGTAAAGGTAGCCACAAACACCTGATTCAAGCATCAGACTTCCGAAATCCTCTTCCTCTATATCAGGGTTCACCAATCTCGGTCCTGGAGGGCCGCTGTCCCTGCAGAGTTTAGCTCCAACCAGCTCCAACACACCTGTTTAAAAGTTTCTAGTATGCCTTGATTAGCTGGTTCAGGTGTGTTTAATTGGGGTTGGAGCTAAACTCTGCAGGACACCGGCCCTCCAGGACCGAGATTGGTGAACCCTGCTCTATATCATATTGAGCACTCTCCTCCGCTATTGTCATAACTTTACATCTGTCTCCACAGCGCCTGTTAGCTTAGCTTCAAACAAGATGGAGGATATTGCTTTCAGTTTCAGAGAGTAAAGTCCCACCCACTGATCTGTAATAGGTCTGTAGCGTGAGCGGGTCCCGCCCCCTGGGAAAGATGAGGAACTAGTGCTTGTAGTCTCAACAGAAATCCCCCCCTCTTACACTTCCTCCTACAATGACGCAAAATGACGATTTTTGCGTCATTGTAGGAGGAAGTGTAAGAGGTAAATAACGGATTTCTCCCATCTCAGGGGAAAATGAGAGAGTGTTGCACGACCATTCAATAGTATGGCTGGGTTTCTAACAATGCAAAGCTTAATGCAAATGGGTGGAGTGTCCCTTTAACAATAGATCCAAAAGAAACACAGAGTTCTTTAGGAGAGGCAAAATAACCAGGCTACCATAAACGAGAACAGACTAAGAATTGAACAAAACCGGGAGTATATACAGTATACACAGACTGAATGGGGTTAAACAGGCACAGCTGAACAGAATGATTAACTAATGAGTTACCAAGAAAACGTCTTGGTTGCGTATGTAACCATGGTTCCCTGAAAAGGGAATGAGGCGCTGCATTGAAATGCTGTGTGAACGCCTCTGTGTGATTGCATCGTGATGCACGTATGAAATCAGTCCAATGGCGAGACGGAACATCATAGGCAGGAGACGTCATCGACCAGAAAACTATAAAGCACACCCAAACCAAACAGTGTTAGCTTCTGATAGACTGAAGCAGACGATCACGGGCATGAAGGAGTATGGCAGGGCGACGCAGCGTCTCGTTACCTTTTCAGGGAACCATGATTACTTGTAAGTCTCCAATTCTTTTGAGATACAAAATAGCAAGGAAAAAGATTGTTTTTAGAGTGAGAAACTTCTCAGAAACCTCTTCAATAGGCTTGAAGGGAGCCAAGAAAAGGCTTTCCAAAACAACCTCGTTTGAGAGACCTGAACTAATGAGCAGGGCCCCCTCAGAGGCCAAGCACACAGTTTCCATAACTCTGGACGGGGGTGAAGGATCGACCCCTTCGTCTGAGAAAGAAGGTCCCTCCTGGCCCGAATCTCCAGAGGAGAGCCGTCGAAGAGAGACACAAAGTCCGAGAACCATACTCGGGCCGGCCAAAACGGGAATATACGCAGAAGACAGACCCCGACCTGGTGAACTCTCTCCAGAACTCCCGGGAGCAGAGTGATTTAGATACCCCGTGATGTGTACTGCCATCAGAGAGAGCAGGTTCCCTTGGGCTCACATGTGGATCTGGTGAGCCAGCTTGTATAAGAGGCGTGACCGCATACACCCGTGATGGTTTATGTAAGAGACCACCAATGTGTTGTCTGTACAAACAATCACATGATGGCCTCTTAGGTCTGGGAGGAAGTGTTTTAGTGCCTGAAACACGGCCAGCCTTTCCAGGCAATTTATGTGCCACGATGTGTCCAGCCTTGAGCCGAGCGATCACTCATGATTGGCCCCAGCCCGTGAGGGATGCATCTGTCGTTAGCGTGACTCGATGTCAAAGAGCCCCCAGCTCAGGTCCTTGAGAAAGATACCAATGATTTTTCCATGTGACTAAGGCATAAATGCATTGCCACGTGACCTTGATCATATGGAACGGATTTCCCCTCGGGAAAAACCCCTTGGCTTGAGCCACCACTGCAAAGGTCTCATGTACAGCAGGCCAAAAGGAATCACGTTGGACTCAGCTGCCATTGGCTAAGAGAATCTAAGCGATACGAGCAAGAGACAGACGTGCCTGTATCGTAGCCTAAAAGTGGTCCTCTGAGATGGAGAAAGCACATTCCTTTGGGCATTCAACCTCAACCCCAACTTCCTCATGTGGGCGAGAACGACGATATTGATCCACCAGATGCTCCAATTGAGCTAGAATCAATCGTCTATGTAATTTAGTATGCGGATGCCCTGGAGTCGCAGAGGAGCCAGAGATGCATCCACACACTTTGTGAAAGTGCGAGATGATAAAGCTAGGCCGAAAGGAAGAACACGATATTGGTACGCTTCACCCTGTGGTGGATTTTTAGTGGATAAAATAGTAAACTGTGTATTAAACTAACCATGTCTCTAGCATCTAACCTTACTTCTTTTTTCAGGCCTAACATGATAACACTTTGAAACACAATGTACTAAAACATTCTGTCCTGTGTTTTTGAATGTTGTATGTTGTGTTGCCATACCCCTTTGACTTTGGTTGTGTGAGTGTAAAAATAACAAATATGGGAATTGAAACTAGACAGATGACTTAATTTGAACCTTGTGATTAACAATGAAGTAATCATTAAAACAAAGTTTGCTTTACCTGGTAACAGAACGGTTTGTCTATGAAAACCAATCAAATTGTGGGGAAAAATTATGTAATGCAGCATGACATTTTTGCCATACCTCCTTATTCTATAAAAACTGTTGTATTCTTTTAGCTGGTGGGATTCTCAATGGAATTTGTCTGAGATCCTCCGGCCTTGATTCTCCTTGGGAGAGATTCCCTGAGAACTGCTCGGGAACTCTTCCGGCCGTGATTAAAGCATTTAAACAAAGGGCATTTGCTGATGTCTGTTTGCCGATAATTCCTGCGCAGGAAGTAAGCTAGTTGGGAAGCAATTTAGTTAGAGTAAGAAAACTCGGCCAGTTGTCGACTGAAGACGCAAGAACTAGAGTATAAAGGTATTGGTTGTCGATTTGGAGACGCCACAGACAAAGGTATTGGGTGTCGATTTGGAGACGCCACAGACAAAGGTATTGGGTGTCGATTTGTAGACGCCCCAGGTGAGATCAATTGGGTGTCGATTGGAGACGCCCCAGATAGTTAGGTTTAGGGGAAAATCTATGACAGCCCCCGAAAGCGAACCTCAGAAACTTCCTGGGTTGTGGAAGGATGGATACATGGAAGTACATGTCCTTTAGATCTATCTTGACAAACCAGTCCTCGGACCTGATTTGTGACACAATTTGCTTCAGAATAAGTTTCTTGGATTTGAGCTCCCCTACAGAGCAATTTAGTTGGCGCAGATCTAGAATCGGACGCAATCCCCCCATCCTTTTTTTAAACAATAAAGTACCGGCTGTAGAACCCGGGACATTTTCTATGGCCCCCTCGGCCAGCAGGGCCTTCCATGACCAGACCCTGCTCGGGCCCACCACTGAGGGTAGGACCCCACTGAACCGGGTTGGGCGAGACCTGAAATGAATGGTGTAGCCCTTTTCGACTGTCTCGAAAGGACCCATCGAGATATATTTGGCAGTAGTATCCACTCTGCTAAAAAAACTACAAAGGCTACCAGTCTCTCGTGACTGGCCTCTGGTATAGATTGAGCAGCAAGTGCAGTGCCCTGAAGCGGCGAACCGGCTGGGAACAACAGATCTGACTACTCTAGAGCCCTCCGTGGAGGGAGCGACAGGAACATTGGGACATGTGCTTGCTGGGAACCGCTGCACCCGAAGCACACAAGGTGGTGGGGTTGGCAGAATGGCCCCCTGAGGGCACGAGGGGTCTGCCCTCTGAAGCTTGGCACCTTTGCTGTCAGGACTTTTACTTTGACGAAGCCCTCTTGGAAGCAATAACGGCCCTCAGATCCATTTTGTCCTTTGAGGACTTCGTCTGTGAGCCGCAAAAAATGGCAAGCTCTGACGTGGAGGTTGTGCACGTGATGGCAGAAAGCGTTCGTCTAATTGTTTTTCTGACGAAGCTCCTATTTCTCGGCAAGCCAGTCAATGTTTAATTTGGCTACGGCGCGAGTGACAACCTCCACAATCTCCTCAAATGCGGGAGTCTAAAGTGGCGAGTTTTCAGTGTCTCCTGTCTCGATACTAACAACATCCAGCTCCTCAGAACTGGATAATTGCAGTACCGGTGCTTCACTCAGGGCAGAAATAACCACAGAAACACTGGATCTGGCAGGTGAGGGCAGAGAAAGGGCGAGGCCCATCTCTAACCCCACGACTTGAGCCACTACTTGGCAGAAGCGGGACCTGAGGCCCTCCTCAAAGAGTGCCCCATTCAGCCCCCACAAGAGCTGACTGACTGAGCTCCCAAACAAACAGCATACAGTTACATGTGTGTCCCTACCCATGATATAACGTGGGTAGGGATGAACACACTTACTGAAATGCTGTTCGCTTGCCATTATTATGATTTTTTTGTGTTTTTTTTGTGTGAAACTAAAAAGAACAAGCAAACGGGAACAGGGAAAACAGAGAGAAAATGAAACTAAAACAGAACATGCATGTTACAGTAATCAAACATATGTTTTTTTTTACCTTCTGGCCTTTAAGCGCTTTCTTTCTCTCTTTCTTCTTATATCATCTCTCTTACTTATTAGCTATAATGAAAAAGAGGAATCAGAGCCAATTGTTAGTATGATTTCAATCTTAATGTAATCCTCAAACAATAGAAAGTTATTTAAACATTTAAATGTATAACAGTACTGTAAGAGCCAACTCAATATCTGAACAGACTGTAAATTCATTATCGTTTTTTTTGCTTATTGGTTGGTTATTGCAAAATGACTGAGGATATGAAGTCATAATGTTTTGCAGTGAAGCAAATGGTAATTTGGACTTTGATTCTACAATGAGAGCAAGAGTAATTCAGAGGGATCAGTTGTAACTTACCACTCTTAGTAAAGAATCATGGTTTCTCTCAACTGATGGAACCGCAAAGTTCATTTCTTTAGTTAAATCATCATTCAAGTCTGGCACCAGAACGTCTGACACCTGAATGTCTGGTATCTGAACGTCTGGCATCTGAACGACTGGCACCTGAACGTCTGGCACCTGAACGTCTGGCACCTTAACGTCTGGCACCTGAACGTCTGGCACCTGAACGTCTGGCACCTGAACGTCTGGCATCTGAACGTCTGGCACCTGAACGTCTGGCATCTGAACGTCTGGCATCTGAACGACTGGCATCTGAACGACTGGCACCTGAACGTCTGGCACCAGAACGTCTGGCATCTGAACGTCTGGCACCTGAACGTCTGGCACCTTAACGTCTGGCATCTGAACGTCTGGCACCTGAACGTCTGGCACCTGAACGTCTGGCATCTGAACTTCTGACACCTGAACGTCTGGCATCTGAACGACTGGCACCTGAACGTCTGGCACCAGAACGTCTGGCATCTGAACGTCTGGCATCTGAACGTCTGGCACCTGAACGTCTGGCACCTGAACGTCTGGCATCTGAACGTCTGGCACCTGAACGTCTGGCATCTGAACGTCTGGCACCTGAACGTCTGGCATCTGAACATCTGGCACCTGAACGTCTGGCTGAACGTCTGGCACCTGAACGTCTGGCATCTGAACGTCTGGCACCTGAACGTCTGGCACCTGAACGTCTGGCATCTGAACGTCTGGCACCTGAACGTCTGGCATCTGAACTTCTGACACCTGAACGTCTGGCATCTGAACTTCTGACACCTGAACGTCTGGCATCTGATCGTCTGGCACCTGAATGTCTGGCATCTGATCGTCTGGCACCTGAACGCCTGGCATCTGATCGTCTGGCACCTGAACGTCTGCTACCTGAACGTCTGGCACCTGAACGTCTGGCATCTGATCGTCTGGCACCTGAACGCCTGGCATCTGAATGTCTGGCATCTGAACGTCTGGCATCTGAACGTCTGCTACCTGAACGTCTGGCACCTGAAAAACATTTTAACATTTAAAAAACATTAAATGAATGTTCCATGAACAATGTATAAATAATGTTGGTAACACTTTACAATAAGGTTTTATAAATAAGGTTTAGGGAAAAATCTATGACAGCCCCTGAAAGCGAACCTCAGAACTTTCCTGGGTTGTAACCAGTCCAAACTACCAGTCCTCGGACCTGATTTGTGACACGATTTTCTTCAGAATAAGTTTCTTGAATTTGAGCTTCCCTATAGAGCAATTTAGTTGGCACATATCTAGAATCGGACGCAATCCCCCCCATCCTTTTTTTAAACAATAAAGTACCGGCTGTAGAACCCGGGACATGTTCTATGGCCCCCTCGGCCAGCAGGGCCTTCCATGACCAGACCCTGCTCGGGGCCCACCACTGAGCGTAGGACCCCACTGAACCGGGTCGGGCGAGACCTGAACTGAATGGTGTAGCCCTTTTCGACTGTCTCGAAAGGACCCATCGAGATATATTTGGCAGTAGTATCCACTCTGCTAAAAAAAACTACTAAGGCTACCAGTCTCTCGTCTTCCAGTCTTCACTGCCATAGGCCTTTATCTCATTTCCTGGTTTCGGAACGTTCGAAATCGCCAAGCAGTGTACTCGCACTTCCGTTGGTTACTTAGTTACACATTTAGATGAAAAGTAGGTCAGTAAACTTAAATAAAATCGCGATATAGACCAGTGTCTGTCAATATTAAACCGCATAAAGACTATTTAAATAGGAATCGTGCATGTTCTGCGTCTCTGTGAATGAATGCGTCTCTGTGAATGAATGGCACCGACGCGTTTCATTTAACACACACACACACACACACACACACACTGAGGCACGCATGACGCTCGCGATTTTTTTCAGCCTTACGTATTAACATTAATGCACTTCATCAACACAGCCGCTCTGAGAGTCACTTGAGCAGCATTTTAGCCTTATTTGAGAGAAACTATCATCATAAAACACAGAGAGACTCAAAGGTCTACACGGCAACCCGTCAAAATAAAAGTTTGGTTTAACCTTTGAAGAAATGTTTGCTTAAATCATTACATTTTAAACAATTGGTTATAATAATTTAATTAAACCATTCAACAACAAAAAAATTAAACTTTTGGGAGACGCGAGAGCTAAGTAGTCCAGTGATAATTAACATGCAGCCATGGTGATTGCAATAACCGGAAGACGCTGTACACTGCTTCGCGGCTACTTCCGGCGTTCTATTGTGTTGTGATAAAGGCCTATTATCAAGCTTGGAAGATCCAGGACATTTTTTTTATATGAAAAATGTATTCACCTGAAAGAAGAATGTCATGTACACCTAGGATGGCTTCAGGGTGAGTGAACTATCCCTTTAACCCCCTGAGGTCGGCTATCGCGCCGGCGCGATAGGCTCGTTTTTTTCCTTATCAGTGAAAAAAATAAAATAAAATAAAATATTACTTTTTATCTTATATGCTTGTGTTGTACATCAATCGATCCTGTTAAGTGTGTATTATTTTTGTGTATACTCACAATAAAAACAAAGTGTTGTGCTTTTCGCCAAATAAAGAAAAATAAACATGATGCGAGTTCTGCTTTCTCTCTGTCAGTGTAGTCAATTCTGAAACGCGTCCGAAAATGAACCATAACTCAGCGAATACTCAGTCAAACAGGCATACAGACACACAGGCATGAAGCTTGAATTCTCCTCTTTTAAATGAAGTAATTTATATAAAAAAAACAAATATTCTCAGCTTGTGAAATCTGTATTAAAAGAGAGCGATTCCAGTCGAGCTAATTAGAGCTCATTCAGATGTAATGTGACCCCGCCCATGGAGAGCGCGCGCTATTCAAACGCAAATGTCTGAGGCAATCCTGCAAACTGTGAACGCCCCCATATCAGCTCGAGAAAACACATCAGATCATTGTACTTGTTTACACAGTCTCGCAGCGCTGTGAGGAATAATACTATAATGGGAAATTTACCTCAGAAGTACGAGGAGCAACAGATCCGAGGCTATGGAATAATGTAGTACGTTTTTTTTTTCATTCTCAAGTGCGGCGCGTATCTGTGCATGAATGAATGAATGAACGGCAGAGATGCCGCTGTTTACCACAACTGGCAAAAGACGGTTTAAATTTGAATCGTTTCTGTCTGTGAATGTTTCCCTTTTAGCAAACTGTATTGCTATAGGCTACTGAGTAAAAATCGAGTGAAATATGTTGAAATAAAATGTATTTGTATAAGCAACGTATTAAACTGCAAATTAACATTTATATTTCTTATAATAAAAACGAAAGTTACTATGTTACAGACATATGAAAGACAACATTTCATTGATTAGTTTTGGATAGATTATACATTTTTACTGTAAAATATCTGCCACCTCAAATAAGCTTTTGTTTGCCAATTTTTGCTCATATGTTAAATATAGTATGTTTTGTCAAAAATAATCAAATAATAAGTTATAGTGTTTATTCCAATGTAGCCTAGGCTATATTCAAGTAATGAATCCTTAACTTTGAAATATGTATGATAAAATGTATACTTTAGTTTTTACAAAGAAAGATTACACTTGAATTTTTGTTGTAATTGTAACCTTTTTAATAAAAAAAAATACAAGGTAGATGTAAACAAACTAATAAAAGGCAAATATAAGCCTTTTCTTTTAAAATAATTTTTTATTGTGTTTTATTAGTGACAAATTTGGGGAGAGGATAAATATTCCAAAACTGAAAATACAGTATGAGAATTAACTGCACAATTACTAGACATGTTTTCCTTTTGATATTATAGGCCAATTTGCAAGCACAATTTGTGAAAAAAAAAATATATATATATATTGAGATGCTTCCAACTGTTGCTCTTGCATTCTTTCTTGTGACACACCTGAATGAATGGCTCATTAAGTATGCGGGCCCCATTGTCTCCAGGTGCGAACCACTAAATATGCATGATCGTTGACGCCTACTCCGCATATTGCCTTTCCAGACAGAAAGTGTTTTGCAAAATTTAAATCAATGCATTGTGTTATGTGAATGATTAGGCAGGATAATTTTCACATCATTTTGAAGAAAAAACTCTAGGCGATGACATCCATTAGTCACAAGACTTATTGACATATATTTAGAATGTGTTTTATGGCCTTATTTCAGAAACTTTAGTTTTTAGTTTTTTCAATAACCATGCATAAACATTATTCTCTCAAAAATGAAAACATGTACATGCATGGTGCTCACATATGATGGTAGCCCTGTTTGTGCTATATAGTGTGAATTTACACCTTTGCCATTAATATGTTTATAAGCAACTGAAAAAAGCAAAAATGTCAGGGCATGTCAGAACATCTCAAGGACCCCAAAAACACCTTAGACCCCAGAGGGTTAACATTAGGTAACTTCTTTAGTTGAATTAAGAATGAACAATAATTCTACATCATACTAATACATTGTTAAAATCAAAAGTGTCAGAGTCTGTTCTATCTTTATATTTATTGTGTTCACCTTCTGTTTGCTTGTTTTCAGTTGACCCTGTTTTCACGTTTCTTTGGTTCATCTTATTCACCTGGCCCTTGTTAATTAACTCGTTAGGTTCCTCGTTTAGTTCTAGTATAAGTACTCCCTGTTTTGTTTAGTTCATGTTCCTGTCTCATATGTGTTAGAGCAGTGGTTCTCAAACTTTTCACACCAAGTTCCACCTCAGAAAATATTTGGCTCTCCAAGTACCACCATAATGACCAATTTGAAAATACAGTAGTGTAGTAGGCCTAACTATTCAGATACAGTATTGCACAGCTCAAAAATTAGGCAGTTTTATTTTATTCTAATAAGAATATTTATTATTGTCAGACACTTTTAACATTGTAAAAACATAGTTTGAATATTAACACTGCACTGTGCTGCTTACATACAGGTATTCTGGCTGACCCCTGTGAGTTTTTAGGCGACCGTTATTTAAACTGATCACTTTATTGTTTCCATGGTAATGCATCATTGCTCGTCACGTGACACCGCAGCCACAATAGCGCTGAATGACTGATGATCTGCTTTTATTTACTTTTTTATTCAAAATATTCACAAATTTGTTAGCTATGGCATGAAATATCTGATATTCCGATTGTCAAATATGTGCAAGTGGACGTGTTTTGTTGTTTAAACACCTTTACAACGATCGCGTTAGTTGAGCTATATGCGCCGCCATGTTGTGCCACTGTTCAGAGAGTCGGATCTGTTGGATTTACAACACATGAATTCATCCACTTCTCCCGAAATAAGTGGCCGGTGAGTGAACTGGGTGAAGAATAGAGTTAACTTTTAAATTACTTACACAATGTACATCTGATATGAATAAAACGTATTGTCTAATTATAATGGAATTTATTATTATTGCCGCTGCCATAGACATCAGTGTGTATTTTACAAATTCTAAATGTATTGTTTTTTTTAGTACTTATGTGAATTTAAATGTCTGTTGAAAATTCAGTGATTCCTCTGTGTACCACTAGAGGGAGCCTGTGTACCCCACTTTGAGAACCACTGTGTTAGTGTAAGTTATTCAGTTCTTCAGGTTATCTCCTGTATGTTTCCTTAGTGAAATCTACAATTAAAGACTATTTTGAGTATCTCCATCGTCACGCTCTTTGTTATCAGCCACATACTGTGACAGAATACAGAACCAACAAACAATGGAACGAGCTCCAGAAAATGGCTGAAGATCATCTCCTCTCCCTCCGTCGGGATGGTTGTCCTCGGGAATGATATGTGGAGGAGTTTTTAGAGTTCCCTTTCAAGGGAACTCCCGTTGCGTCGAGAATGACGCTATGGGGAACGCTTTGCGTGATGACGTCTTGAAGCACATGTAAAATCAGTCCAATGGTGTGGCGGAACGTCAGAGGCGGGTGACGTCACGTACCAGGAAGCTATAAAAGCCGGCCCGAAACAGAAAACGAAAGCTTTCTGAGTCTTCAGTTGCGCTCTGTGTTGAATCTGTCCGTTTATTTGGTGTTGTCTGTCTATATATATATATATTATTCAGTATGGCGAGCAAGCAGCAGTTTAGAGTGTGTGTCCATCCCTGCCCGCGTTATTTAACGGGAGGTGACACACACACTCTTTGTGTTGTTTGTTTGGGAGAGGAGCATGCCCAGTCAGCACTCGAGGGTGGTGACTGTGTGCATTGCTGTGCGCTTCCATTGCGGACGCTCCGATCCCGTTTGGCTCGGTTCAATCCCGACCACGTTCCCCAGGGCTCGGGTCCCGCCGCGGCTGAGGCTCGGCGGCGATCTCAGACCTGGGGTTCGCAAATGGATCTGTCAGTGGATGTTGAGACGGGCTCTGCCTTATCTCAGCCTCTTACTGACAGATCCAGTGCCTCTCATCAGGGTGTGGAAGCACGCGCGGTGGTTTCTTCCCCCCCGATGGAGGCACCAGTACTGCAACTTTCCAGCTCTGAGGAGTTGGATGTTGTGAGTATTGATGCTGAGTCTGAGGATTCGCCACCTCAGTCTCATGCGTTTGAAGAATTGCTTGATGTTATTACTAGAGCTGTTGACAGACTTTCAATTGAGTGGCCAGAGGATAGGCAGGACGTTCGTTCGAAAAGTAAGCTCGACGAACGCTTCCTGCCATCTCGTGCGCAGCCCCAGCGCAGGAGCCTGCCGTTTTTCCCCGATCTCCACACCGAGGTGTCGAGATCGTGGGGGAAACCAGTGTCTTACAGAGTTTATACACCACAAACATCACACTACTCCTCAATATATAAATATAAAGAGTATGGTTATGGGGAGATGCCGAAGGTGGAAGAGACGCTTGCGGGCTATCTCTCTCCAGCAACGGCATCTTCCCTGAAGGCTCCTACACTCCCCTCTAAGCCAGTTAAAGTAACATCTTCCCTGGTTCATAAATCATATGCAGCCGCTGGTCAAGCCGCAGCGTGTCTGCATACGATGTCAATCATGCAAGCATATCAGGCTGAATTATTGGGGGATTTAGAGGAGGGCGGGGGGATTGGTCCTGACACGGTGGCCGAACTACGCAGAGCCACAGATCTGTCTCTCAGGGCCACCAAGGAGACCGCTAAATCTATCGGGCGGTCTATGGCAGCCCTGGTGGCCACTGAGAGGCATCTGTGGCTCAATCTAAGTGATATCAAGGATAAAGAAAAGCATGTCCTCTTAGATGCTCCGGTCTCCACTGTTGGTTTGTTTGGCGATGCAGTTAACGTTGCGGTAGCAAAATCACAAGAAGCCGCTAAGCAAGCAGCTGCTCTCCAAAAACTTCTTCCCCGCCGTTCTTTCTATGAGGCTGCTGAGCGGGAGCAGCCTCACTCCTCTAAAAAGAGCGCTGATCATTGTGCCACTCAGAAACAGAGTGTGTCCTCCCGTGCTCCCCCACAAAAATCTCGGGGACACGGAGGGCGCGCTCAAACCCAGCAGTCTTCGAGGGGTAGAGCGGATCTGCGGACCGTTATTACCGCCAAGAAGGCTGCTGGGAAGAAATCCTGATGTCCGAGGGCTCAGGACATATGAGGGTAGTCCCCCCCGAAGCAGAGCGGTTAACACCTCTTTTTACGGTGCCCGTCTCTCTTCGGTACCCTCAGGGGACCGTTCTGCCAACCCTGCCGCCTCAGGTGTTACAGGGCGCAGCGGTCTCCGGCGAGCACATATCTCAAGGACCACCCGGAAACGTAGTGGCCTCGGGATGCCCGCCCCCTCCGAGGAGGGTGTTAGAGCAGTCTGTTCGGTCGCTCCCTGCCGGTGCGCCGTTACAGGGCGTCGAATTGACTGCTCAACAACAACAAAATCCAGAAACCAGTCTCGAGAGGCTGGTACCTCTAGTAGAATCTTTGACAGCGTGGAAGCTACTGCCAAATGTTTCTCGTTGGGTCCTGCAGACCGTAGAAAAAGGGTATCAGATACAATTCAAGCAACGCCCACCTCGGTTTATGGGGGTCCTGCCCACAGTGGTGGGCCCCGAGCAGGTTCTGGTTATGGAACAGGAAGTAAACACTCTGTTAGAGAAAGGGGCCATAGAATATGTACCTCCCTCCAACAGGGAAACCGGGTTTTACAGCCGGTATTTCATAGTTCCGAAGAAGGACGGGGGATTGCGTCCCATTTTAGATCTTCGAGTTCTGAACGAGTCAGTCATGCAGCTCAAGTTCAAAATGTTAACATTGAGACAGATCGTGCCACAGATCAGGTCCGAGGACTGGTTTGTCACGATAGACCTCAAGGACGCATATTTCCATATTTCCATCCGTCCGTGTCATTGGAAGTTCCTGAGGTTTGCTTTCGGGGGCAAAGCATACCAATATCGTGTTCTTCCATTCGGCCTAGCTTTATCACCCCGCACTTTTACCAAATGCATGGATGCAGCTCTGGCGCCGCTGCGCCTCCAGGGTATTCGCATCATGAACTACATTGACGATTGGTTGATTTTAGCTCAGTCGCATCAGTTGGCGGTTCAACATCGAGATGTTGTTCTCGCCCACATGAAAGAGTTGGGGTTACGGCTGAACGCCAAGAAGAGTGTGCTTTCTCCACTCCAGTGGACCACTTTTTTAGGCGTAGTTTGGGATTCAGTGTCGATGCAGGCGCGCCTGTCACCGCCACGTATAGAGTCCATCCTTGCAGCTGTGAAAAGTGTAAAGCTAGGCCAGCTACTCACTGTCAAACAGTTCCAGAGACTGTTGGGTCTCATGGCAGCAGCTTCCAACGTGATACCTTTTGGACTGCTACACATGAGGCCCCTGCAGTGGTGGCTCAGGACCAGGGGGTTTTCCCCGAGGGGCAACCCATTTCGCACAATCAGGGTCACGCGGCGATGCTTACGTGCCCTGGTTATGTGGAAGAAACCTTGGTTCCTGTCCCAGGGCCCAGTGTTGGGAGCTCCTTGTCGTCGCAAACTGCTAACGACGGATGCTTCCCTCACGGGTTGGGGAGCGATCCTGGAAGGTCGCTCAGCTCAAGGTCTGTGGGAAGACCATCATCGTTCCTGGCATATCAATCGCCTAGAGATGTTAGCTGTCTTCCGGGCTCTGAGGAGCTTTATCACAGATCTCAGGGGACACCATGTGCTAGTACATACGGACAACACGTCGGTAGTCGCCTATATCAACCACCAAGGGGGTTTGCGCTCGCGCCCGTTATCCAACTTGGCACGCCATATCCTCTTGTGGTCCCAGGGGAAGTTACTGTCACTCAGGGCAGCTTACATCCCCGGGGTCCAGAATATAGGAGCAGACACTCTGTCGAGGCAGGGGCCGAGGCCCGGGGAATGGAGGCTCCACCCCGAGGTGGTGGAGCTTATATGGAGGGAGTTCGGCCAAGCCCAAGTGGATCTGTTTGCGTCTCGAGAGACGTCTCACTGTCCACTTTGGTTCTCCCTCACGCATCCAGCTCCTCTGGGACTGGATGCTATGGTTCAGACGTGGCCGAGGCTACGTCTGTACGCCTTTCCCCCAGTTGCTCTGCTCCCGGGAGTTCTGGAGAGAGTTCGCAGGGACCGGGTTTGCCTGCTTCTTATAGCCCCGCGTTGGCCGGGCAGAGTATGGTTTCCCGATCTGGTCTCCCTCCTCGACGGGCATCCTCTGGAGTTACCCGTCAGGAGAGACCTTCTGTCCCAGGCAGGGGGCTCAATATTTCACCCCCGCCCAGAACTGTGGAACCTGTGGGCTTGGCCTCTGAGGGGGCCCAGCTCATAGAGTCAGGTCTCTCAACTGAGGTTGTTGAGACCATTCTACAGTCCAGAGCTCCCTCCACGAGGAAACTTTATGCCCTGAAGTGGAGAGTCTTCACTTCTTGGTGTAGTGACCGTCGGTTGGACCCAGTTAACTGCCCAATTGGTACAGTGCTGGAGTTCCTGCAGGACCGGTTCACAGCAGGTCTAACCCCGTCCACTTTAAAGGTTTATGTGGCGGCCATAGGTGCTTACCACATTCCTTTGGGTGGAATGTCTGTGGGGAAAGACCCTTTGATATCTCGTTTCCTTCGTGGCACTTGGAGGCTGAGGCCTGCAGTTCGCTCTAGGGTGCCACCATGGGACTTGTCCATTGCACTTCAAGGCCTGTCCCTGGCCCCCTTTGAGCCAATTGAGGAGGTTCCTGAGAAGTTTTTAACGCTGAAAGCTCTTTTCCTTCTTGCTATTTCCTCTCTCAAGAGAATAGGGGATCTCCAAGCGTTGTCGGTTGCTCCGTCATGCTTGGAGTTTGCTCCGGGTATGATCAAAGCATTTCTTCATCCAAGACCGGGCTATATCCCCAAGGTCCCCACTAATGTGGTCAGACCTATTGTTCTGCAGGCCTTCTGTCCTCCTCCCTTTCAAAATGCGGACCAGGAGGCTAATAATTTGCTTTGCCCTGTGCGGGCGTTAGACGCATATGTCCACAGAGCTGCCCTGTGGCGAAAAAGTGATCAATTATTTGTGTGCTTTGGGTCCCCTAACAAAGGAGGTCCAGTGTCTAAGCAAAGGATGAGCAAGTGGGTGGTCGAGGCTATCTCACTTGCTTATGAGGCGGCTGGGCAGCCTTCTCCTTTGGCTGTCCGGTCGCACTCGACGAGGAGTATGGCGGCCTCTAAGGCCCTTATTTCAGGAGTTTCTTTACAGGACGTCTGTGATGCGGCAGGCTGGTCCTCACCGCACACTTTCGTCAGGTTTTACTCTCTGGATCTAGACTCTGCTCCAGGGTCTCATGTTTTGTCTTCCTAGTGCTGCTCTCCAGATTACACACAGGACAGACATTCGTAGCTATGGAGGCGTTGGTATAGACGTTCCCCATAGCGTCATTCTCGACGCAACGGGAGTTCCCTTGAAAGGGAACGCCTCGGTTACGACTGTAACCTCGGTTCCCTGAAGAGGGAACGAGCGTTGCGTCGCCTTGCCATATCTCCTTCATGCCTGTCAGCTCGACTTCAGACTTTTACGAAGCTTTCGTTTTCTGTTTCGGGCCGGCTTTTATAGCTTCCTGGTACGTGACGTCACCCGCCTCTGACGTTCCGCCACACCATTGGACTGATTTTACATGTGCTTCAAGACGTCATCACGCAAAGCGTTCCCCATAGCGTCATTCTCGACGCAACGCTCGTTCCCTCTTCAGGGAACCGAGGTTACAGTCGTAACCAAGGCGTTTTCCCACCTGGTGGGTTTGAGCAACACTACTCTCAAAGCCTGTTTTCAGACGGGGCTGGATGATGAGGTAATAGGGTTCATGTCTCCTGGTTGTTGTGATTCACCCTTAGCTGATTCCATTAATTTCATCCTTATGCTAAATGGTTAAAAAACACACTTTTAAACTTTCTACCTTTTACATTCTACCATTTGAATAAACCTTAATTAAAAAAACGCAAAAATCTCTTCTTACTGTCTGGGTCCAGTCTTCCAGTGCTTTTTTTATTACGTAACTGCAGATTGTATTCACTGTAATGCAGATTCTCTAATACAGTCTAATATGAAACCAGAAAACCATGAGCACTTAGTTCAGCACAGGCTTTATTGAGCCGAGCTCTGCTGAGCTGTAAATCTGATCTGACTAATCATGCAGGACAATAAAAATAAAACCATGGCAACACTGATTGGCTGATGGAGGTGGCCAATAGCAAGTGAACAAGCTGAGAAAATAAAGCTGAGGGTCACTTATGAACACTTACTCTCCCAAATTCCTGTTATGTTTCTCTATTAGCCACTATTTGTGTATCATTTTATATGATAAAATGAGATCGGTTCAAATAGGAATAAGAAACTGATATCTCAATATCAGCAGCGACACAACGGTTCATGTGATCATTATCTCCAAATTATGACCAGAAATGGATAAATATTAAGTCTGCTGTTTAAAACAAAAAAAGGACCATTGTAGGAGAATAGTTAGTGTGTGCAAACATCAGGAAACCGTAAATTCGTGCAGAGTGCGCATGTCAAAATATCTATTCTGATTTGAAGCTTGTGAAATATAAACACACACATCAACCCGATCACATGTTTAGTGTTCATGTAAACACTACATTCAGATTCATCAATGAATTCAGTCCGATTGAAACAGAAGTTGTGCATGTACACTAGCAAGAGTAATTCAGAGAGATGTAACTCACCGCTCTCAGGAAAGAATCACAGTTTCTCTCAACTGATGGAACCGCAAAGTCCATTTCTATAGTAGAATCGTCATTCATAGTCGGTTGTTTGTTCATAATGGAAATGAGGAATTAGAAAAGGATAAATTAGCAGAAAACCGTAAGTATGCAGTTTAAACATCAAGCACTGTAATCCAAACTAACTCAATCAGATCATATAACTTACCATATAATTTTTTTTTAGCAGTTCCCGGGGCAGGAGCCACCAAGACCCTACTTTCTCTCAGATGGAGAGACTCTGTATGTCGGCCTACAGTTCAGTCACTCTGCCGATAGACCTGTATGCCAGATTAACTCCTGCCCCGGGACCTTTTTGTAATAAAATTCACTTTTCCTAAAGCAAGTGGTTTGATGTATCATGCAAAGTGAAAAGCTGTTAAATGACTTCTCATTTATAGTCTGATAAGGCCCAACCCTTTGAGGTTATGACGATGCAAATCATGACACCTTTCAGGAACTGAACAATGCCAAGAGTGAGAGATCAAATTACACAAGTGTCTGAAATCAAACTCATTCAACCAGTTCACTTTCTTCTGGACACAAACCCATGACATTTCCTCGGCTGACAAAAATATGTTCTAATCACGTTTTTCTAATGTTCCCATGAAGTTATGAAAATGTTATGTCTGAATGTTTTCTCCAGTTTTTTTAAACATTTAACTAAAACGTGTTAGAAAAGAAACGCTCCATGATCGATGTATAAATAATGTTTTGGTGCAAGTGTTTTTAGAACATTATTAAAGACCAGATGTTACTGTAAGAATGTTAGTTCATAACTTTGAGGGAACGTTCCCTGTTCTCTGGGTCCAAACTAAACCGGTTCATAAAATCCAATGATGTTATTAATACGTCATCTTACATGCTAATAAATGAGCAGTTTCTCTGTTTCTGTATTTGTGTTCTTGTGTTTCTCTAGAGTTTCTGTTTCCTCTAAAGTGAAACTTACACACGACACTCCTTCACCAACTCTGATGCAGTCAAAGAAAAGGGTTCAACAACGTCTAATTTGTTGAAAAGTGATCAGCAAATTATTTATATTTATACCATAATATACCACACTGCCCAAGTTGAGAATTATAATAGATCAAAAGACATAAATATGATCAAGTTCTAAGTCAAATCTGAGGATTATGAATCAGATTCATGTTTATCCACTTGATCACATTCTTAAAAACACAAACTGATGAATGTTTGTCCAGTTCAAAGCCTTAAATATTTAAGCAGCAAATCAGATCATCAATAAAAATATAATCTGATAACTAGGAAATATGAAGAAATTATACTGGATCTGTCCTTAAAATAATAATTTCTCTACATTTATTTTAAAAATGTAAAAACATGTTGTGAAGCAGCTAACATGTAATCTCACACAACAACAGATAAACTGTTCCTCCGTATCGTTTGCTGAATCACTGATTAACTAATAAACATTTCTTGCATAAATCTAAATCAGGTTTATTGTGTTTCTCAAGACGCTGCAGGTATAAAGTGTGTTTCTGTTTCCTATATAATGCAACTCTTACGTGACACTCCCATTTTTATAAACATGTTGCAGTGATGATGATGAAAAGAATTTGTGGGATTTTATTTTATTTTCCTCAGGGAAGAGCACATCTCTCCTTTATAGGAAACAGAAACCCATCATCAGACGTGAGAAACACACACATTAACACTCCTGTGATGGGCGTTTACTGCAGTAATACTGTACTCCTGTATACTCTGATAAACCCTACTGACAAACTCCAGTTCTTCTGGACATCTTTGACTGATGATAACAATGGAAATAATCTGTGGTTTACATTGTCATAACCTGCTGATATAAGAGACTGGTTTAGGCTGGCCCGGATTTTTATAATAAATGATGATAATCAAGTAAACCTGCTTCAGTCCAGTTGAAATATTACTAGCAATATCAAAGTCATTCTCACGTTTCCTTGTTAAAATCAGAGCAGATTTGACAGCAGAAGCTCGAGCCGAAGGAGGACATTTGTACAATTACACTAAAAGACTTTTACTTGATAAAAGAGTGTAAACGATCAATCAGACACAGACGGACTGGAGGATATTGACAGGTTTATCAGTGAAGTGTTGATCATGTATGGAGTTTAATACAGCAGCTTTATAGGGTTAAGACTCATTCTGCACTGAGTTTGAGGAGCTCATAGCTCAATCATAATTGTATAATCCATAGTACTATTCGCATTTGAAAGCAGATTAAATCAAAATTTGTAATAAAGTCTTTATCTTCCCTCTTACCAATTGGAGGGAATCCCTCATTTATTCCTTCTACAATGGACTCTGCTTTCACTAAGTGGAGAGACATGCGAACTATTGGTGACCTATTCATCGATGGTTCTTCTGTCTCCTTTAGTCAGATACAGGCAAAATACACTTTGCATAAAAACACATTTTTCCAGCTCAGGGACTACGTGAGAAAGCATTTGCCTTGTCTTGAGGAGGCTTCTTCTGCTAAACTTGATAAACTTTTAGGGCTTGGATGTGGGGTTAGTGTTAGTCACTTGACTTCTCTACTGTATAACTCTTTACTATCCACAACTCCACCTTCTACACAGAGTATAAGATTACAGTGGGAGCAGGAAACGGGGGAGGAGATAAGTGACGAGTTATGGGTTAATGCATTAGAGAATATTCATAAATGCTCTGTTTACTCTCGGCACTGCCTTATTCAATTTAAGATTATTCATCGACTTCATTACTCTAATCAAAGCTGCATAGAATTTTTTCAGGTGTTTCCCCAATATGTGATAAATGTCAGACAGAGGAAGCCACACTCTTGCATAGTTATGCTCTAAGTTAACTCAATTCTGGACTAATATTTTTCAAGCTCTGTCAGAAATATTACATGTTGAATTAGAGCCTGGTCTACTTGTGGTGATCTTTGGATTCTCAGATAACCTTGCTTCTCAAAAATTTCAACAACAATTGTTGTCCTATGGACTTCTTATTACAAAGAAACTAATACTAAAGTTTTGGAAGCACATCAAAGTCCCTACAGTTAAAATGTGGTTGGATGAAATGGTTAGGTTATTACATCTGTTAGGTTAGGTTATTACACCATTTGATAAGATTTGGTGTGTGTAGCATTGATTGTCCCATTAGTGTGATATGACTCTAGGGTGTCCCTAGGGTGGGGTGGGTGGTAATGGGAACTGTTCTGTCTTTCTTGTTCATTGTGTTTTGCTTTTTGTTTTTGTTTTATTTTATTTTGTCTCTTACATTTATAATGAGGAATCATAAAAAGCGATGTAACAATGATTGTCAAATTGTTGGATTCCATAATAAAAAACATTTTAAACACAGAAACGAATGTAATCTGACTACATCTACCCACAGTGTAATGTAACTATACAAAATAAGAGTATTAAGGAAGAAAGAAGAAATAAAGACTTATCTTGACTTTTTGGCCTTTTCCAGAGTAGATCTTCACTGCTTCTGCCGCAAGTTCAGTAAATAAAAGCAAACACTACATGGTTATTGTAGTTAAAACACAAATTAATCATGGTTTTGCTACCCTAACCATAGTTTAACCATAGTATTTGTAGTAAAACTGTGGTTATTCAAATGGTAATGAATCCACCATAAAACATGGTTACTACCCTTTTACTATAATAAAACCAGGTTAATTTTCTAATTAAGTACGTCACTGATTGCTTCACTGCTAAGAACACTTCCTCCATTAACAGATCAAAGACTAAACACTGTAACTCAAGTCACTTTCATTTATATATATATGCAGGATGGAAAGCCTTTTAGAAAGACAGAAGAAACATTTAGAAGTTGTTACTAAGACTAAATGGGTGCCCAAACTTTTTGCACATTTCCTTTCTTTTTTATGAAGATGTAATTTCACTCTCTGGCAGCAGGTGGCGCTCGTGTAACAGCAGAAATATGGGGTCAGATCCTGCCATCGACAGACTGAACCAATGAGTTTGTGTTTTCATCTTATCCAACCAAGATTCTTTACATCATCATCAGACAAATAAGACAAATAAACACCTGTGATGGTCGTTTACTGCCAGAGATGATTAGTGAAAGAAAGTTATGCCACTCTATGCAGGAAAAAACTCATTTGAGAACCAAATTCCCAATAAAAGTTTGAAAATATATATGTGAGATCATCACTGCCCTCTGCTGGCGGATCTGGAGTACAGGCAGAGCTCGAGTCATGAGGAATCCAGTTTTCCTTGATCTTGAAAACACTTCACAGCTCCACGTCAGCATCATCACACCAATGAACCCGCTTACATTTACATATCTATATTTGCAGAAAGCAGAATTATTGTCTTTATACCCGTTTAACAGACTCATTCAGGAGAGAGCAGTGGCAGCGCCGTCAAAATGGTGCGTGTCTTCGGCAAAATACAGGTGTACAGTGTACATTTTTTGTATCTATAAATTTATTATTGTTCTGCATATAATTTAATGTTATGTAAAGCAACATAAAGGGGCGCGATGTGAGTCACCTAAACGGGTGTCACGCCGCTTTTTTCACGGGATTGGAAACGCCTGATGCCTTGCATAACATTTGACACACGATACAAGAGCCAGCAAGAGATCCAGCGGAGTTAAGGAGGAAAATGGACAACAGAGACCGGTCGATTACACTTGAATTACTTCTAAATGTTTATATATTTGTTAATCAAGCTTAAAATATGCAATATGTATTCAAAACTATATAAAATATGCTATACTGTAAAATATGATGAAAAATAAAGGAATTATCGTGCATGCCAGTGGTTGTGTTAAGTATTTTTTAGAGGATTTAAGTTAATCCGTAAACATTAATTCATGTATGAAGTAAAATAAAATACAAAAACTAGTACTTTAGTAAAAATGAATCAACCCAGTATGATGGGTTGAATAAACAACCCAATTGTCTGGGTAAAATTAACCCAACATGTGTTCTGTCCTATATTTACCCCACCCTTGGGTTGAAAACAACCCAAATTGGGTTGTTTTTTAACCCAGTGTTTTTTAGATTGTATCATGTACTGAATTCAGTGAAGAACTTACTTCCGACCACAGATGAAGGTGAGTCCTGTAGCTCTGCAGGTGTGTGTACATATTTACATCGGCCATGTTGACATCGTATTTTGTAATTTCCTTGAGCTATTTCCTGCATAAACCCAACACAACTCATATTAATCTGCTGAGGATTTAAAGCTAACTAATACAGCACACAATTAAATATGTATACAAGTAAAAGAGTTTGCTGAGAGCCTTTTCTCCCGAGGCAGGACCTGCGAAACAGATAAAAGGGACATTTTAATATCCAATCTTTATTTGATCGGACTGATTACTGGTTAACAAATTAATTAAAGAAATAACAGGTCATGCAAAATAACTTTTTATGCTCTAAATCAACACACATCTATTGGAAGAGAAGCATTTAGTTGCATTTTTACAGTGTGATGTAGTTTATTTACCTTTACACTGGTGAGGATCTGGTCGTCTTGTCTGGTTAATGATCTTCACCCACAGATGAAATTATGGGATGATTCTCGAGACATGTGTGTGTTTTGGTTCAGGATGGTGTGATTAATCACTAACAGTGAGTATTAAAGCCATTCATAACATCATAACTCTTTATTGTTTGCCTACCGCTGCCTTAAAGTCCATCGTTCAGTTTGTTTACTAGTGTACTGGCGAGATGTGAGGTAACTGAATCCTGAGGACAGTCTGACATCAATGTGGGGTGTCAAACAGAACAAAATCTGAAGTTCAGAGGTCATATAACTGGTTCACGAGGTCAGAAAACAACAGTTCCCAACACCTCAGTTACTGACCACTCAATCCAGTTACTGACCACTCAATCTAGAAATGTTCAAAGACTCTAGTGCAGGAATAAGACATGGTGAAAACAGACCAGAGAGAGAGAGAGAGAGAGAGAGAGAGAGAGAGAGAGAGAGAGAGAGAGAGAGAGAGAGGAGAGAGAGAGACGAAAGATGAGGAGCACGAGAGAAAGGAGATGAGAGAGAGAGAGAGAGAGAGAGAGAGAGAGAGAGAGAGAGAGAAAGAGAGAGCACGAGAGAAAGGAGAGAGAGAGAGAGAGAGAGAGAGAGAGAGAGAGAGAGAGAGAGAGAGAGAGAAAGGAGAGAGAGAGAGAGAGAGAGAGAGAGAGAGAGAGAGAGAGAGAGAGAGAGAGAGAGAGAGAGAGAGAGAGAGAGAAAGAGAGAGAGAGAGAGAGGCCCAACTCACTCTGACGGGAACAATATGGATCTTTACAGGTTCTGACTTGTGGGAAATCTGTTGCGTTTGCACTTTTACCGGAGTAAATATTTGCGGTCAACGTTCATTCTGCCTCCAGCTCTTCAAACAGCAGCAGGGGAGATCAGATGAGTCCTGCAGAACGGGTCAGAACTCAACAGCAGATTCACAAGCTTCTCAACACAACACAGAGTTCAGAACGCATCACTAGTGTACTCACTGTAAAGAGTGTGCCGTATACAGAGACAAGCGCTTCCAACTGTAGTATTACAGTGTCATTACCTCGTCACTTCACAAGATTGATTTAGCACTTCCATTAATTATCTCTGAAATAAATATAGTGATTTTAATCCAATTTAGCGCAAAATGCTGTCAGTTTTGTCATTTTGATCAGATAATGAGTAAGCACATTGCATGAAACACTTTCTCACACAGTTTGATCAGATTCTATACAGTGAAAGTAGTTAGTATTTCTAATATATGGCAGAAACAGCAGAAGTATGCTAGCATGCGATTCCTAATTTGGCCATAATTAAGCCCTGTTCACACCAAAGAGGATGACAATAAACCGTTCTAATTCCATGAAAATAGCGAGTCCATGCTACAACTCGAACAATATCGTTGGAATCACTTTCAGAATGATTTTTTTCCAGCTGAAGAACGATAAAAACATAGACAGCCAATCAGAATCGACCCGAGTTTAATGCTAGGGTAGGTAATCCTGTTCAGAAACACTTTTTTTTATACTGGGTGAAATGGTCCTTCCATCCCGAGAGTAGTCAATACATTATGTGTTCAGAAAAAGGAATGAAAACAATCAGACCTCTGTAGCAGCTGCAGGACAGTAAAAACTCTGACCAATCACTGCCACTCGGTCCGAGTGTAAAGAACCAATCAGATGCCTTCAGAGCCAGGAGGAGTGTCTTAGCAGTGTCAATCAAGTTCGCGTACGCGCTGATCGCCCCTCTCTTGCACAGCGCGTACCGTCATTCAAAATCAAGATTGCCGGTGTGCCGAGCAGCTGTGCTAATGGCGGACAAACAACCAAAACTGCCAATTTCTCGAGTGGAACCTGCTCATACAACAAAGACAGGTAAACGGAAAAAGGCCGATGACGATAAACAAGCCCGTCGGAGCCCATGTGTTAAAACTCTAGCCGCATAACAACATACAGATAAAATGTCACGCACTGTGCAAAGCAACAATTGAAACCTGCTAATTCACTGGCTTGTCATGTTGCTAAAATAATGTTCTAGCAAACCTTATTTAGCATTACATATCGCTAGAATAATTATTTACATAGCCTACTGCAACGCTAGTTACCGTTAAATTATCTTACTAGCTATTTATAACTCATAGAAAGAGTGTAACGTTATAAAGTTACATTACATGTATTGCATAATATGTAATGATTTGAGGACCAAGTTTGTAGTCAAAGTATGGGCAGGCCAGTCAATGTAAAGCATTTCGTCCCTACCAGTGAATGTGCCATAACTGTTTATCCGTCGTCATCGGTGACCCTGCATGTTTACTAGCCTGCGCGTTCACAGCAGGCTCCGCTGTGGGGGGAACTTACATAACAAAATCTACATGTTTAACAGCTAGTAGGCCTAACGTTATATGTTATGAATCTTACACGAAATTCATCTTCATCACAGTGCAACTAATGGAAATGGAAAAACGTGTATCAATGCAACCTGTTTTTAGCTTTGCCTTATAGTTATAACTAGCTCGTTAGCGAATCAAAAAATATATATTTTAAACTTTACCAATATCGATGTGATAGCTTGATAGTGAGTAGGCTACTAAAATACATCTTATTTGTTTATATTCATAATGATAAAATTAGATTTTTTTTATTACATGTGATTCTGACATGATGCTACATGCACTGCGCTCCTTCCTCTCCGCTTGTCTCAGGTAAATGATGCGTCTTCCAGCTCAGCTGTCGGAGTCGCGCGTTCATGTGTTTTGGGGGCGTGGCTTTGGAAGGACCCCAGAAGGGAGAGGGTGGAGTGAATGGAAATAATGAGCTGTCTTTAAAACAGTCGTTAGAGGTCTACATACACTCGATTTTTATACTTTCTTTTTCAGAATACTTAAATTTTAATTATGTATTGATATATACATAAAGTTTAAACAAATTTGAAAAATATTTTTTTAGACCATTCTTACCTACCCCAGCTTTAAATAGCGTATGCATTTTAAACAGAGACGGAAACTCCACACGCTTATAATAAACACAATGATACTATTACAATGATATTATTACGTTGTTGATGTGAAATGTCCTTAAGTATTAGTACACTATTACAACTGTTGAAGCTTTAATTACGTAGGGGAAGGACAAAATATCCTTATAAAATTTTCACTACACGGATGAGTACATAGTGTATACGTACATAGTAGTGTATAAGTGCGTCATTTAGGATGCTACTATACTTTACCACTCTCTAGGTTTGAGTCCTCATACTCATATATATGCACTATATGTTATTTGTTAGTAAAAATACTGTGAGGTTGGTGTGTTCATACAGAAAATTCCAAAAAGAAAAAGTGCACTTTAAACACCTGGACTGATGATGCACTTAATTAACCCGAAAAACAAGCATTTTTGGACACTTCATGCACTCAACTGTCGTAGCGGAGGGGGCGGGGCTAGCAGACTGAACAAATGTTAAATGTGAAATAATAACCATATAAAATTCATACGCTACACGGTTACATTGAGCTACACAGTTAAGTACATAGTGCATAGTACATAATTTGGGACACAATCCAGCCTCCACCAGTGGAAGGCAGGATGATGTTGAAATCGTCCAATCAGAGGCCGTCAGCTCCAAAACAATCTGTCAATCATCAGTGTGTGCGGGAACACGCCTGAGGACAGTTAAAACACACACTTGTCTCATCATTATTGCGTTACAAGATGGATGAACAGTTTTCCAAGAAAACCTCTGCATGTTGGAGCTCCTTCCTCTTTCCTGATGAGTTTTTCTGGGAATCTTCGGCATGTCAGAGCAGCTCAGTTTACCCGAAACACACTGATTAACCCGCCTTCAAACGGCACAATCGCTTAACTAAATATATAAAATAATTAAAATGTGTTATAATATCAGTTCTCACACTTTAGATGACTTTTGGGTCGATGAAATAACTAATCTTATCTGCCGCTCTATTCGCCGTATCGCCTCAGAGACCGAGAGCTCCCGCGCATTCTCCGCGCATGCGCAGTGGACGTCTGCGGTCGCGCGCTGGGTCACGAGCACCAGAGACGCACGAGCGCGCGCAGCAGCAGCGGAGCTCTGAGATCATTCAGCAGGATTAACATTAAATCATGAGCGTGGGAAAACTGGTAAGATTGCGATGATAACACTTTCTCTCTGCGGTAATAATGCGCGTTGACTCGAGGCGAGCAATGGAAGAAGTGTCTCAGATGTTAGTTGATGAGTTTTGTAATAAATTGGGTTTGTTCTGTGTGCGTCGCTTTGCAGGTCAGATTTCGCAAGCTGGTGTGTAAATACAAACTATTGAACTGTCCAGTGTGTTCACTTCTCCAGAACAACAATTCATACACAATACAAGTCATGCAAAAGCCTGTTTTAATATTAAATGACTGAGCATGTCATTACAGAAATCACTGTCATTATTAATGCATCTTATTAATGTCTATTTATATTCTTCTGTAAGATCCGTATTCATTCAAGTTATATAAAAGTATATGAAATTCAGTCAGATTGCATTAAACTTTGTATTATTATAGTCATTATTCAGAGGCAGTAAAACCGCAAATAATATGTAAATATGTTTAAATGAGGTACGCAGGATGTTTTTCCGAATGTTCAGAACGTCCATTTTTTATGTTTTCTCTTGCGAACGTTCAGGAAACATTTCATTGTATCATTCGTCAGACATTATGGAACGTTACTTTTGAATGTTCTCTGAACGTTCTGAAACAAGTAACATTTAAAAAACGTCAGACGAACTAAAACGTTTCATGAACGATGTTTAATAATGTTTTTGTGCAAATGCTTTGAGATCATCATTAAAGATTAGGCTAGATAATATTGAACGAACGTTCTATTAGCGTTACTGTAAGAACGCTCTATGGGTCAGTAAGTGCTTGATGATGTCATTCTCACGATCAGATTGAAGTGTGTCTGATGATCAGATGAGGAAATGACACACACTTAACCCTGAACACACACTTAATCATGAACACACACTGTTAACCACGTACACACTCTTAACCCTGTACACACACCGTTAACCCTGAACACACACTTAATCATGAACACACACTGTTAACCACGTACACACTTAACCCTCTACACACACTTAACCCTGAACACACACCGTTAACCCTGAACACACACCGTTAACCCCATACACACACTTAACCCTGTACACACACTTAACCCTGAACACACACTTAACCCAGTACACACTTAACCCCGTACACACACTTAACCCCCGTACACACACTTAACCCCCGTACACACACCGTTAACCCCATACACACACTTAACCCTGTACACACACTTAACCCTAAACACACACCGTTAACCCCATACACACACTTAACCCTGTACACACACTTAACCCTGAACACACACTTAACCCCGTACACACTTAACCCCGTACACACACTTAACCCCCGTACACACACTTAACCCCCGTACACACACCGTTAACCCCTTACACACACTTAACCCTGTACACACACTTAATCCTGTACACACACTTAACCCCGTACACACACTTAACCCTGAACACACACTTAACCCTTTACACACACTGTTAACCCTGAACACACACTGTTAACCCCGGACACACACTTAACCCTGAACACACACTGTTAACCCTGAACACACACCGTTAACCCCGTACACACTTAATCCTGAACACACACTTAACCCCGTACACACACTTAACACTGTACACACACTTAACCCTGTACACACACTGTTAACCCTGAACACACACTTAATCATGAGCACACACTGTTAACCACTTATGCACACTTAACCCTGTACACACACTTAACCCGGTACACACACTTAACACTGTACACACATCTAACCCTGTACACACACTTAACCCTGAACACACACTGTTAACCCTGAACACACACTTAATC